>JAJJMA010062632.1:0-56316 GCA_023529015.1 Papaver nudicaule
TGATGTTCTTAATGTTCTGCCTTGGAAGATAGAGGAAGCCTCTATTTATAGTTTGAACTCACCCTGATCTCTCGACAGAGAAGGTGGACGTCATGGAAGAGTGGGGGAGTGGAGGACATGCGTTGGTTTCCGTAACTGCCTGAGTTGTGTGGAACATGTCCACTCGCGCCATCTTCTCGTAACTGCCCACTATCTCCATCAGTTTCTTTCAACTGCCGTAGACCGCCAGACCAATACCCCTAAAGTTATCCCCCCGTGTGATGTTTTGATGTCTCGAGCGAGTGATACGCGGATATTGCGTAGTTGAGTTGAGTAGAGTAGGGTTGTACGACTGATTGTCGTGACCAACATGATGCAGTGTCTCCTGGACACAAGTATAGGAGTGGCCTTGGTCTTTGGCCAAGGCCATAAGTGCTTGATGGCGCTTTGGCGCTAGTTAAGGTGGCGCCATGGCTCATGGCGCCACGGCCTTGGTCTTTGGCCAAGGTCAAATTGAAAATGCGTCTTTGACACTAGTTATGGTGGGCCAAGGCCAAATCAAAATTGCGCCTTTGGCGGCCAAGGCCAAGTTAAAAATGCGCCTTTGGCGCTAGTGATGGTGGCGCCATGGCTCATGGCGCTACGGCCTTGGCCTTTGGCGCTAGTGATGGTGGCGCCATGGCCTTGGCCTTTGGCCAAGGCCAGTTTATGACGCGTCTCTGGCGCGGGTTATGGTGGCGCCATGACTCATGGCGCCACGGCCTTGGCCTTTGGCCAAGGCCAGTCTAAAACGTGTTTTGGCGTTGGATGTGGGGGCGCCATGGCTCATGGCGCCACGGCCTTGGCCTTTGGCCAAGGCCATCCTGTTTGCGGCCATGCTCTTTGTAGGTTTGTGGCGTTTTACGCCATGGCCTTGGCTTCTTGGCCAATGCTGATTTTTGTGAATCCATGGTGGCTCATGGTTTGTGGTGCCATGCTATGTGGCATTTATGGTTTCGGCGTCTGGCCAAGGTCGACTTTGGGCAGCCTGTGCCTTAGTCGCGGTGCGAGTGCCTATGCTACAACACACCTGATGTCATGGCGTGTTTATCCATGGTATGCTAGACCTTCCTGAACTTGGGATTAGGTCTGCTTAGGCCTATTTAGGCTGGTGTATGCTTCTCAGAGAGCTCTGGACCGGCCTGGAGCTTCAATATTCCTGAGGTTTGCACCGAGACTCGTATGTTGAGTCGTATTTAAGAGGAAATCCATGAGGATACATCTCTGTTGATTCTTCACCGTTTACCATCAAGCGAGGTCTGGCTCTTAGCTGATCGATGGGTTTAATATGTTGGTGAGATCATTGATACTGCTCTGTGATATTACCCTCCCCACCGGAGTTATAAGAGAGAGCTCACAGAGAGTTTGTTCGGCTCATGGAATGAGTTGCATTCTGAGCTATAGAGGTGAGCTTGAATAGGCGACTGCCTTTAATAAGACATATTTTCGAGAGTGTTTTTGACAATTTTCTCCCTCCCTCATTTTTCACCATCTACACCAACACTAGTAAGTTTAACCGAGCAGTACTCTAACACAAGTTGTACGTTATTAACATGTAGTTAATTTCCTATCCTGATCAAGGATTAACATAGACTTGTCTTTGTTGGAATTGATTTTTACAATTCAACTTAGGTTCAACACTTGGATATTGATTTTTGAGATCATCCAAGTATTAGTCATTGGATATTGAGTTTTGAGATCATCTCTTGACTTGTCCATTAAGTTCACGAACTAAAAAGTTGGTGGTGTACTTGGGTACCCTCGTTTTTTCACTTACCCTAAAGCGTGTGTATCCAAGTAAATTTGTTAAATTAGGATTTAATCTTAAAAAATGTAGAGATACCTAACTGAATCTACCTTGCAAAAAGAAAAAATTCGTCGAACGAGTATATATCGATTGCTTGTAAAACTTCTAAGGGTATCTTGAATAACAACTTGTATTATCGATTGCTTGTAGAACTTCTAAGGGTATTTTGAATAACATCTTGTATTAAAAATTGTAGTTTCGATATATAATTCTTGAATGACCTTTTAACATAAGAGAATGACCTTGTAATATAAAATAATTATTTATAAGTTAATCAAGCCAAGATACAAGATCTAAAAGTGTCAGAGAACTAGATAGCTTGACTTGTGCTTCACGATCCACAAGCGAAGCCTTTTGAAGTCACCCTTTGTTCCCGAAGAACCATTAATATTGGAGGACGACCTCTTACGCAACAATATATACAACATGTAAGAGATAAATGTGTGTGCCGCAAGATGTCCTTTACTTGTAATGAACTATCAAGGCCAGGTTACTTGTGATTAAGTAAAGGAGTTTTTGCAATTCAAGTAATCTCAACGTTTCTTAGAAAAAGTTATTTTCTTAGGCACAACAAAAGTTTATTTCTTTAGTTAGAACTTTTCCTTACTTTGAGAATCTTTCATAAGTTCGGGGTTTGAAATAATCATGCACCAAATAATTACCATATTTTCCATATTTTGTTCTTGACCTCTCTAGTTAGATTTCTACAACTAGTTGCAAAAACTAAACTAAGATATAAACTTGAGTCTCAAGTTTGGTTTATTCTTGGTAGGAAATATGGGCTTTCAACACATGGAATTACACAAACAATGACAACAAAAACGTATATAAGTTGTCCTTAAGAGGACGAATAAGTACAATTCAATTCCAAAACAAGTTTCGGAAAATAACACTTAGTTTGGTTTCAATTAGTTTGGTTTGCAAAACCAGTAGAGAAATGGACAGGAATTTGCGAAACAAAGTTCTAGAACCCAATTAGTTTGGGTTCCAGAACCACAACTTATAGAAACTAGAAGAAGATATTTGAAATAGATTGAGTTCCGAACCTAACATGATTGGGTTTTGAGAAGAGAAACTAACATGATTGGGTTCTAGACACAATGTACAAAACACACGGTTGCTTTTGAAGCCGTTTGAATTCTTAAACCTAACAAGATTGGGTTCCGGAATAAGTTTTAAAAACATTCTACTGAACCTGTTTTCAAAACATAATAAACGAAAGTTTGATTCTGAAATATCACTATACTTTTGGCATTGGCAATATGTGACATGTTTTTCTTTGGTTGTCATTCGATACTCAAACCTTCGACTTTGCTTTGACAATATATAGAGAGAAGGGAAAGTAAGAAAATCAATCGTTAAAATTAACCTTTCTTGATGAAGTTCTCAAATGATGTTTTCGTGTATTCTTCAGTCTTCAAGGTCACTGGATTCTGTCACTCCACTACCCAAGATGTAAAGTTAGCTTTAGCAGACTAGGATGCTGGATGCCTGTATGTTCAATCGAGCAATGTTTTGGTGACATGTCTTTCGAATATTTTTTTTGAAATTACCGTCATAACCTTATTATAGCTCCACACCCACGTCGTATTATTTCACCTCACGGCAGGATAATCTTGTAAAAGAAAAACATTTACTCGAATGGTGAATAAAGTACAAAGTTACACGTTACTAATAGTATAAAACCCGATTTTCTGTGTTTACTTTTCTAACCTGCGCACCCCTTCTTCCTCTCCCTCTCGCGTCTGCAAAATCTTCTTCTTCTTCCTCCCCTTGTCTGTAAAAATCTAACAGTACAAAGATTCACCTCCTTCTCCTGGTCGAT
Organism: Papaver nudicaule; assembly: GCA_023529015.1. Lineage (NCBI taxonomy): Eukaryota > Viridiplantae > Streptophyta > Magnoliopsida > Ranunculales > Papaveraceae > Papaver > Papaver nudicaule. The sequence goes on from JAJJMA010062632.1 coordinate 3,651, forward strand.
CATTAGGAATCTTCAATATTGTTTATATTGTGGAAACAAATTAGATCTATTGGTTCTCCTTCTGTTTGTTATATTTTTTTTTTCTAGGGTTTTGTTGAAACCGACGAAGAAGAAGGAAATATATTTCTATAGATCAAAGGCAAGTCATTGTTAATCTAGGTTTTTGTTTGATTCATATTATAAATAATCTGAATTTAAAGGTTAGTTATTATGATTTTGCTAAATAGGTTGGTTTGGAATGTGAAAGTTTGATTTTTCATGTATGGTTTAGTCATTTGGTGGTAATTTTTAGTTAAGTAATTTATTTTAGGGTTGACAATGCTGTATATACTGATAATATAACAGGTTTACTGAAGTTATAAATTAGCCAGGGGAATTATGATACTGCAGTTAGAAATTAGTTGGTTGTGCTGATAAAAAGAAGAAAAAAAAAAGAGTTGGTTACAAAGTTGTAATAGTTGCAATTGTACATGTAATAATCATGTTATTTTGATAATAATAGTTTAAAAATACAAAAAGAAATAATATGACATCATGTAGTGGTACCTAAAAATGTAGAAATTCTTTGTGCAATGATTGTTACTTATAGATAACTACCAGGGACGTATAAATTCCAGCTGCTGTATAGCATATTTGTTATTTGCTTTGGCTTAGTTTGTCCTGGGCTTGTAAAATTACATTTATCCAATTATATTGCTGTTCTTTTTAAGGCTTTGAGTTTTGGTTGTTGTGATTATCCCCTTCTGTTAATTGATTCCCTCCAATCAAAGCTGAGCTAAGCTAAGCTAAATTAGCTTAGATTACATATAATTATTGTCACTGCCCTTTAGGTATTTGGCCTAGGCCAGCATGCGAAACAGCTTAGATTACATATAATTATTGTCACTGCGCCTTGGGTATTTGGCCTAGGTCAGCATGCTTATGAATGAAAGCTTTTTCTGCAAATTCTTGCTTAAGTTTCTAAAGAAGCTCTGTGTCTGTACTTGTGGTAGCAATTAAAAGTATTTCGTCATGTGTGTTTTAACGGGATTGTATTTATACTTTTGTTAGGTTCTATAATTTGATTGGATGATCTTGCAGTCTCAGTTGAACTATGGCTTCAAGTATGTTGACCGGCGAGAAAAGGTATGTGAACTCTTTCGGTTATTGCTTTTTCCTCCTCAAAGGTAGCAAAATTGCTGAGTGTAACCAACCTTTTCCACAGTTTTTAAGATGCTTCAGTCATATTACCAACTTGTGGTAGAGCTACACACAATCTTGCTATCACTTGCTTACTATCATTTGCGTATTATTGCAATCAGTCACGTGTCTGGTCTTACAAATCGAGCTACTTCTGTTGTGGGTCTTCTATATAGATGCTCTGCAAATTGTTTTGGCTCGATTATAGGATTAATGCTGTAACAAATGCTTGAGTTAAAGATAGTGTTAACCGAAGCTCATGTTTTGTGAACAGAGAAATGTATTTCTAATGGGTAGATTCTAGATCACAATTGTAATAATTTTTTCATGTTTTGTTCAGTGTACGCCCCTAAAATGTCATCTGTATGAACATCTGCACTCTGGAATTGTGCGTCCAACTAAAATTGGACACCCCTGAAAGTCTTGTTTATGTAGTGCAGTTATACTTGTTTTGTTTTATACTTCTATGCTACTTACGTGTACATATTGACTTAGGTGGCTCTCTGCACGAAGAGGGGGCATGACTGTTTTGGGAAAGGTTGCGGTTCCTAAACCAATAAATTTACCCAGTCAAAGGTATTTTGCGTTCTTGATGTCCTTAGTTTGTGTATATGCCACTCTTCACTTTGCTGAGTTCATCTTTTGCGTTTGTTATTTAAGGTCGGAGAACCATGGTCTGGACCCTAACGTGGAAATTGTTCCCAAGTAAGTTGGTCATTTGCCTCTTTGTTTTTTTTCATCTTACCTTAAAGTCTCTGGGTTTGTTTTTTCTTGCTTTAGATTTGACATCATGTCCTAATCAGTAATGCAATGTTTTATTGTTTTTTCGTGCCAAGTGGTATATATTTTTTTTTCATTATTTGACTTAATTTAGCTGTTTGATGTGGGTTGTTGTGACTTTTGCAGGGGTACACTTAACTGGGGCAGTCGTTCATCTACTGCGTCAAATCCGTGGGGCTCACCTCCGAATGCTGGTCCAGGTGCTGGTTCACCGCTATTGAATAGTCGCCCTTCATCTGGTGGAACTGGCACCAGACCGTCCACAGCAGGTAGTGATAAATCTCATGAACCCGCTCCTAGTGCATGGGGATCAAGTTCTCGGCCATCTTCAGCATCAGGAGTATTTGTTTCAAATCAGTCATCCACAGGGACACGTCCTCGCAGTGCAGACACTCGACCTGGTAGCTCTCAGCTGTCACGATTTGCTGAACCTGTATCTGAAAATTCAGGTGTTTGGGGTTCATCAGGGCATGCCGAAAAATTGGTAACTTCTTGGTCCTGGTTTCTTAATGTTGAATCAATCTATCTTACTTTAAGAATTATTTGTGACAGGATAGTTTTGAGTATTTATATATGATATGTATCTAGAGATTAGAGAGACATGGTTCATGTTTATGTGTGTGTGTGTGCATGCGTACAACATAGGTATGAAGTGTCATGAACTTTGATCCGGCTCACGTCTAATGTGCTCCTCCTGGTATCCTCATAGTTCCGTTTGTGAGAACATTAGTTGGCTTGAGAATTTCTTGGCAGCTTAAGTTATTCATAAAATTTAAAATCATTGATATATTTGCAGGGACATTCATCCTCCAAGACGAATGCATTCAGTCTAAGTTCTGGAGACTTTCCGACGCTTGGGACTGAGAAGGATACCGAGGCGGACGTGCAAGAAGGTGCTTCTGCCACTCGCTATTTTATTATTTGTAATTTGACATTTTCATTCTAATCATGGCATTACTATACTTCAAGAGGGGATGACTTTTCAAAACCAACCAGCCCTAATAACGAGGCTAGCGGTGTCCTAGAAGCCATGGTTATTTGTTTTCAAGTTTAAAACTTTTCTACTTCACCATGAATCAAACTTAAACCTCAATCGAATAACTGAACTAGCAATATTCCTTGTTCTTGCTTGCTGGATTTATCATAATGAAACACATCACCAACTATAGATATAATTATATCATTGTATGTACATTGATTATCATGGATGCAGACTTTGATTACTTAATATTATGTGTATGGTTACTTCAGCATGTTTGCCAACCTAATCTTACCTGTAGTTGTGTAAATCGTGCCATAAAGATGTTTTAGTTGTTACAGTTTACTTTTTATGATCGCAAACATGCGCCTCTTTAGTGTTTTTAGAATGAAAGGATTTAGATGAAGAGTTAATGTTTTGTCAGAAGTGTATCTGATTACAATCGTGATGCCTGTCACCAATTTTATTAGGGCTTCAGGTTTTGTATATCATATTACATCATGCTTAGTTAGATTTTTGATTGTTGGAACATTCCTTTATGGCAGATCATAGTTCGCAGGGGCGCCCTGTCTCAGCTTCTGGGGTGGCAACACGAAAAGAAAATCTGGAAATTTTGCATACCGGTGGGCATACATATTTTTAACTTGAACTGAATTTCTTAAACTTCCTCCATCTCTGATATGGTCTTCTTTTGTGTTTTAGATGATGAGTCCATGGATGCAAATAGGGAACGAGGTACCCTAAATTCTTGGAGAAGAGAGAGTGGCCCATATAATGGTGGTCCACCTCAAGATCATTGGCAGAGGGAACACCACCCATTCCCAAATCCTAGCATGCCTCCTCAGCATTTTGACCCTTGGCATGGTTCTGTACGTGCTCCTGACGGAGTGTGGTATAGGCCCACAGGTGTTTCTCCATATGGGCCTCCACAAGGCCCTCCTGGTAACTACCCCGTTGAACAGTTTGCTTACTATCATCCCCACCTTCCAGCTCGGCCCCTGCCCAACTCTCAGGCAGCTCCAAGGCCAGGAAATGGTCCATCCCCAGGTGGTTATCATTTGAAGTCTGGAGATTCATATCGGCCTCACATGCCTGATTCTAGGACCGGAGAGTCGTACCGCCCCCACATGCCTGATCCAAGGACTGGAGAGTCATACCGCCCTCACATGCCTGATCCAAGGACTGGAGAGTCATACCACCCCCACATGCCTGATTCAAGGGGTGGAGAGCCGTACCGTCCCCACATGCCTGATTCAAGGGGTGGAGAGCCATACCGTGCCCACATGCCTGACTCGAGGACTGTAGAGTCATACCAGCCTCACATGCCTGATTCAAGGACTAGAGAGCCATACCGTCCCCACATGCCCGATTCTTATGTTCGCCCTGTGATGCCAGTTAGGCCAGTTTACCCAGGTCAGGTGCCTTATGATGGCTATTACGGTCCTCCACAGGTAATGTGCAACTCCGGTGAACGAGATGCTCCTGTCATGGCAACCGGTCCTTGTGTTTATGGTGGATACCCTATACAGAATGTCCATCCCGACTCTGGAAAATTCCATGCCAGACCCGGTGGATTTGGTCCTACAAGTACAGCAGTTTCTATGGAACATGTAGAATCTGGGCATCCTCAAGGTAGTCACCAGGGACCTTACAAGGTTCTTTTGAAGCAACATGATGGTTGGGAGGGATATGATGGTAACGAGAAAAGGGAGCAGGAGCATGCTGTGACAACTAGTTCACGTTCTCTTGAAAGAGGAAGCCGACCTGGAACACCCATGAAAGATAACATGTCGGGGTCAGATCGGAGAAATGTTGAATCAGTGGATTCTTCTAAAAATGTTCCTGTTGAAGTTTCTTCCCAATCTACCGATTCCAAGTTAAACACAATAGACAGCACGAACAAAGTCAAGGAAGTTGATGATGGGATGGTGAAGAAACCAGAAGTATTAAATGTTACCAAGGAAGAGCTCAATCCTGTTTCTTCAATCAAAAGAAATCCTGAGAAGGGGTTAAATTATAAAGCGCGGACTTCTGATGAGCGCAATATATCTGGCCATATTCCTACCAGAGATGAGAAGGTGAAGCCAGCTAGGGTTGTGAATGCTAAAGCTGAGCAATCAACCGTTGAAGCTAATCATGCTGTTGTTTTACCTGAAAACACTTCAAGCAACCAAGTTCTTGCTTCTACTCATGACAGTAGTGCTTCAGCTGGTGACAAGCGGCCTGTGTCAAGGACAGGTTCTGATTCTGCTGCCACTAGATTGAACTCTTCTGGGGATGGAGTGATGTCTAGGTCTCAACCACACAGGAGGGCTCAGGGAGTGCAAGGTAGACCAGATAATCGAGGCAGAGGAAGGTCTAGCACTCAGGAAGGTGAAGAGTGGAGACAGAAGTCTCTTGTTGCAGAATCCTCGGTTACTGTTCCGATGAACAGTATTGGGGCTAGCTCCAACGTCTGTCAGGCAGATCAGGATCCTACTCAAGAGGTTGCTAAGAAATCTGAAACCAGTGTGCAGGGCAAGCTACCAATGGATTCACATGCCACCTCTGCATTCGACTCAATTGACTATAAGGAGCAGGTAATTTTATCGCCATTTTGGTTGGAAAATCTCTAGCTTATGTTTTTGTGTAACTGGCTGTTTTGATAGTTTTTTGGACTTCCTCATCAGCGTGCTAAAATGAAAGAGATAGCAGCACAACGCGCAAAACAGCTACAAAAAGAGGAGGAAGAGCGGATAAGAGAGCAGAAAGCCAAGGCTCTTGCGAAACTGGAAGAGTTGAATAAGCGAGCTCTTGCTGATAATTCAACTGAGAAGTTGGATAATGCTTTACCATTGAGCATGGCCTCCGAGCATCAGCAAGATCCTGTTGCCAAAATCAATCTGCCATTGCCAACTCCACCACAGAAGGATGTTGATAAGCCTGACTCTAATAAGCCAACTCCACCGCAGAAGGATGTTGATAAGCTCGACTCTAATAACAATCAGGAAGTTCTGTCACAAGGTCATGATACCTTAGTTGTCAAGCAGAAGCAAATGGGTTATAAAAGAAAGCAGAATAATGTTCCAGTGGATAAAAATCTAAGTGACAAGCCAGTATCCAACGGGAAAAATGGGGGAATAAAGAGCCAGAATGTGGTTGCTGATGTAAATGCTTCCGTCGGTGAATCTAGTTTGCCCAGTAACCCTAATAATTGTGTTGATGATCCCACACCTCTTCAGAAGAAGAAGAATAGCAGGACTAGTAAGAACAAGCAAAAGTTGGACGAGGCTTCATCAGGTGCGCCTTTACCATCATCAGTACCATATGAAGGAAATGCTGCAAAAGGGTCTGATGAAATTGCTAAGCACATTGTATGGGGATCTCTTTCAGAAAGTAACTTGGTTCGGGCAACATCTCCAAAGGACACTTCACTAGGTGTAGTTATCTCTGCAGAACATGGATGGTCGCCACCAACTGAGGAGTCACATGGTAGGGGAGACAACCATTGGAAGCCTCAGGCTCCTCGACGTACACACAGAAGTGCACAAGGCTACCGACCAACAGAAAAAGCCCATGGCAATGAAGCTGTTATTTGGACACCTGTGCGTTCGCTGAATAAGAATGAGGTTTCTGATGAACCTACCGAAAATGTTAAGGTTGAAAGTCAAGCTCCGGCCACAAATGGGAGCGGAGTGCAGAATCACCAAAAAAGTAAGAGGGCTGAAATGGAGAGATATGTTCCAAAGCAACTGTCCCAGCAGGGAAACTCGCAACGACCATCATCTCCATCTGTTAACAAGGCTGTATCCAGTGAGACCACTGTGAGAGCAGAATCTGGTTCTCCAACTCCTGAAACTAGTAGTGCATCTAATGGCTCCAAAGGTGGTCCTGTAGCTGTATCAAAGAATGGGGAGACGAAGAACAGCAAGTACGGTAAAACACAAGGATTATGGCGACAACGTGGGTCAATGGCAGAATCACATGTAGTACATTCTTCACAGGAAGCATCATCTATCTCATCAATTCAAAGCAAGACTGCTGAGAAACCAATCGAACAGCCCCAAGCTGTGAAATCAGAGATATTGTTGCAAGAGCAACCAAAAGATTATGACAACTGGGATGATACTCCTTGTGAACCTCCGACTGTCCCGGTTGTTGCTGGGAAGGACCATGGAGGTCCAAACAGAGGAAGGCGACAGCAGTTCAAGGGGAACAAGGTAACATCACTTGGTCACAATGCTTCAGACCGGAACAATTTAAAAGAGGAAATGGGTCAATCAGATGGAAAAACTATGTCAGTGGACAACCATGGAACTGCTGGTGACCATTCTCACTGGCAACCCAAGTCTCAGCCTCATCCTGTTCCTAATAATAATAATAGACAGGGGAACAGAGCCCAAGGAGGTAGAAGAGCTTCCAGTCAGGTTGACAAGTCTTTTGAGAATGATTTTCCCGCCCAAAGTGGTAACCTGCCTGCCTTGAGAAATGAAAAAGATACAAATGCTGCTGCATCATTTCAGCATCGTGCTGATCAGTCCAACACTGGAGTACCACGCAAACAAGAAGCTAAGAAAGTAAGGAAGGATGTAGATTCATCCAAGGATCCTGTTCATTCCCAAACTGGAGGTCAGAAGAACTCGGCCAGAGTAGTTGTCCCTGAAAATGCAGATACCCAAAACGATCAGTCATTTTCTCCAGGACCACGTAAGCATGGTCAACACAATGATCGCACTGGCAGAGGAGGTCACGAAGTGTCTCATGGAGGATATAGGAATTCTGCAGTGCAAGATAACAGTAAGCATCAGCAGCAACCTTCAAACAATGACAGACGAAGGAACAACTCACATCATGAGTACCAGCCAGCCAGGGCTTACAGTAATGAACCTAGTGAGCCGTTTGAAGGAGGAGGAGGTTCTTCTCGCGGAACGGGTTCAAGATATCGTGAGAGGGGAGGTCATTCTCACTCAAGGCGTGGTGGATCATATGGTTATGGGCGGAGTAGTGGCAGTGCAGAAGTGGGTGCTTCATATGGTGGTGGCAATGGAGAATGAAGGTTTGAAACTGTGTTTTTTTTGTCCAAGATAAAAGCGGTCATTGTGGGATGCGAATCTGCTTGTTTGCTGGTAGGTTGCGAGGCATCTTAAAGAAAATTTCATATATTCTTTTCAAATGCCGTTGCTAATTGTTAGGGTTTTGTTTTGTACATGTAGACTTTACATCATTTAGATGGAAGAGTATAGTAGGTGTGGCACGGCGCGGAGAATGTAGTTGCAATGTAATGGTGATGATTCTGCGGGTTGTCAGTTTCTATTATACTTGAGAAAGAGAAGGTACTGATGGGTACTTTTAACCTTTATTGATGATTTTTAAGATGTATTTGTTGTTTTTTCGAACTGATTGTGGGTTATTGACGATTTAGTCTTGTCAGACCTTGGTATTTTTCCTAAGGCGTCTGTATTTAGTGTGGGCTTTTCAATGTCCAAAAAGATAACTGTGAGAAATCTTTTAGAAAGCAAAGAAGTAGAAGAAAAATGGGAGCTATTTCCATTTGACCGACTAGCTTTTGTTGTCTGGGACTCTTTTTTGTTCTTGTTAATGGAAATATAGGTAGTACCAGAAGACCTCTTATGTAAACGCACACCAGGATTTCCAGTTCTGTGTGCTTTCCCTGTATATTATTTGTACCTACCAGCACGCAACAGTAGAAGTTTATTTTGGTCATTATTTTAGTAGCAGGGCAGCTGAGTTTATATCTTTTCCTACTAATTACAGTTGAAGATCTACCTTGAGATTACTTTCTCATAATTTTTTTTTTGGACAAGGAACAGTGATCTGGGTCTCGTTTAATCACCGTGAGTTACGAAATTATATATATATATATATATTTCTTGTATTGTGTGGTTGACTGGTTGTGTTATGGATCTGTCTGTTGAGGAATCAAGTGCATTTGTAGTAAAATTTAGGTTAAAAGTTGGGTAGAGGGAGAAAGTGAGGCAAGTGATTCAACAAGGGCACCTCACATCCCATAAGATATTTGTTACCGAGTCATTGAGTTCCAGAATTGAACTGCCAGCGTTGAACTTGGGGATACTGCAATGCTTTTTCTGCATGGTCCCAATAGTTATTAGTGAGGCAGACAACATCTGTCATCGTTGCTTTAAGAAAGTTTAGTTAGGGTAAGTTCCTGCAGGTTGGCAGGAAAATCTTAAGTCAGAAACTGCGCTTTTGTGACCTGATGAAGTAATTCTTTGATTGGTGCAGGTTGCAGTATTATCGATTTGCTCTTTCCTCCTTTCAGTTGGCTCACCCAGTACAATGGAATAAAGTCCTTCCTGTATATGGAAGCATATTATTTTCCTTCTTTTTTGCCTTCTCACTTGCTAGTTGTGTGATCCAAGGAAGGCTGCTGCTACCGCCTGTGGGCAACCACCTTCGAATCCCAGTTTGGTCCCCCCTCTCCCTCCATTGGAAATGATCTTCCACTACACTCAAACCCTTCGACAATCACTGGCAACTCGAGTAACCTTTTCTTCTCTTTTCCGTTATATTGTTCAACCTTGCTATGAGTAACACACAGTTTCCAAACCTTTTAAGAAAAGCAGGGGGTTCGATACAGAATGCGCGTGAACTCTTGCAATTCACTACCCCTCACATTAGAGCCGCAACATCTGTGTGCAAAAGACTGGCAGTTGATAATTGCTTATGTTACAAATCAGTAGCAGCTTGCCTTCTGCGTCCTAGCCAGCACCACAACATGCCCAAATCATACTGGCTGTTTTAGGGGCCGGCAGAATTGTTAGAGAAGCCGGATAATAAGACAAAATAGGGTTGTCCAATAGCTTTTTCTCAAAACCCCTTATCGAACATATTTTTTTAATTCCAAACTACCCCTTGAAGATCCAACCGAAAATCTAAGATTAATTGTAAACATCCAGACGAAACTAAGATTAATTGTTAAACTTAATTGATAGGCACACACGAGGGCATAAATCACAATCTGGAGCTCAATCCTGCAGATTATGAACACTTTTACCCCGTAAATCATGGATCAACACAAGAAAATACTCAAGTATGCCTCTATATGTTCTCAAATCTTTAAAATCACGTAAAAATGTGATTTTTGTGTGTTCCAGAAGTGTTTTTCGTCTGAAATTTTACCCAGAATCCAGCCGAAACCCCATTTTCGGTTTGGGTTTGTTCTTAATCCAACCGAAAATTTTCAACTTTGGGGAAATCTTGGCCGTACAGTAATTTTCGTCTAGATATAAGTACAAAATTCAGCCGAATTTTTTTAAAATCCAGACGAAAAGTTTGTTAAATTATGAGATTCCTGCCGAAAATTCTCTATAGCAAAAGTTTTTGTAAAGGCAAATTTCGTCTGGATTTTGGACTATAACCCAGCCGAAAGTGCTGCCATTAACAGTTTCGGTTGGATATATGTGGACGAAAAAACAAAATCGTACTCTTTTCTTTGCTCTCGCTCTGCTACCGATGATTGTTTTACTCTTTCAATAGCTATCGAAGGGACATCCAGATTTGTCATCATTGAGGAGATAAATGCCAAAGCATCGGCATGCCTGTTGTCTTTTCTGCAGATGTGGCGAAACTTGATACCTGTGATCCTCTGGGCATACTCCCTAGCAAGTTTTAGGTACTTCTGCAGAGACGGGTCTGTTGTTTGATATCGTCCAGATATTTGTCGAATCACTAGCTGAGAGTCACTTGTTAATCTAACATCGCCGATGCCCATTTCAATGAGTATTCGCATGGCGTGAATAACCGCTTCATATTCTGCCTCATTATTAGTCGTCGGGAATTCTAGCTTTAGCGAGTGTACTATTCTTGCTCCTTTCGGCGAGGTTAGGACAATTCCTATTCCTTTTCCTTCTTTATTTGACGAACCATCCACATAAACTTCCCATCCATCAGGACTGCATTTCAATAGATCTGGCATTTCATGTTCTCGCTCATCCAAAGAAAATGGGATTTCTTCTATCTCTTCTTCTTCATCAATTGGGAAGTCGGCGAGAAAGTCGACGATAACTTGAGACCGCTGAGCTGTACGTATTTCATATTGGACGCCGAACTGCTCAATTTACTGATTCCATTTGGCAATTCGCCCCACTCTTTGAGAACTGTGCAAGATAGATTCTATTGGAGTTTTGGTTAAGACAACAATGGGATGAGCATGAAAGTATGGGCGCAACCGCTGAGATGCAAAGACCAATGCCAGGATCAACTGCTCAATCTTGGTATAATTCTTTTCCGCTCCTTGCAACGTTCTGCTGATATAGTAGATAGGCGTTTCCCCGCCTTTGGTTCTTACAAGCACATCACTTATGGCGAATGGTGTTGCGGCGAGATATACCCTGAGCTCTTCGCCGTGCTCGGGTGGTTGAATTGCTGGGAGAGTGGCGAGGTACTTTTTAATACCTTGAAAAGCGGCTTCATGCGCCTCAGTCCAGTTGAACTTTTCTCTTTTCTTCAATGTCTGGAAAAACAATTTGCATTTGTCGGAGAACCTTGAGATGAATCTGTTAAGCGACGCCAAAGTCCCATTGAGTCGCATAACGTCTTTTACCGTTACTGGTGAAGGCATATCTATAATTGCCTTAATCTTGGCTTGATCAGCTTCCACTCCCTTCTTCGTGACAACATACCCCAAGAATTTTCCTGAAGTTACGCCAAAAACACACTTCGCCGGATTTATCTTTTGTTTGGTAATACACATGTGATTAAATATTTCTCTGAGGTCTTCTACATGAGTTTGTTTCTTCTTGCTCTTAACAAGCATGTCGTCGACGTATACTTCCATTGTCTTCCCTATCCATCTTTCAAACATCTTCTGCGCCATTTCTTGGTAAGTAGCACCGGCGTTCTTCAACCCAAATGGCATTCGAGTGTAACAAAACAATCCCTTGGTGGAAAAGAAAGCTGTGTGCTTCTGATCTTCCTCCGCCAAAGGTATTTGGTTATATCCTGAATAACCGTCCATAAATGACAGCAGCTCATGACCCGATGTAGCATCTACAGTTTGGTCAATACTTGGTAGCGGAAAACTATTTTTTGGACATGCTCTATTGAGGTCGCTGAAGTCGATGCAGATTCTCACTCCCTTGTTCTTCTTAGGTACTACTACCATGTTGGCTATCCATTGAGGATATTACACTGGCCTTATGATACCAGACGCCTTCATTTTGTCAATCTCTGCTTCCACTGCCTCTTTATAGGCTGGAGCCAATTTCCTTATCCTTTGCTTGAAAGGCCTGACCTTTGTATCAATGTCCAATTTGTGACATGCTATCGCCGGATCGATGCCTGGCATTTCATTCATGCCCCAGGCAAAGACATCAACATATTCTTTGAGTAGTGCTTGTAGCTCCGCTGACTCGTCTTCGTTTAGTAAAGTACCAATCTTGATCATTTTCGGATCATTATCCTCGCCGATATTTACGTCTTTAGTAGGTTCTACCGCCGTAAAATGTAATTCTGGTTCTCCCATCGGCGATGGTTCCTTTAATTGCTATAAGTTCTTCCCTTCAGACTTCGCCGAGTCTTCTACCGAGTTTACTGAATGCACATATGTGGAGGGATTGGCGATGAAGTCTTGAATCTCCTGCTCCTTAACTGCTCCCTTGCCGAACTTCTTTTTCTCTGCAATCTTTGCTTTTCTATTCTCTCGCATTTGTATATCCGCCGAATTGCACGCTTTTGCCACTGCTAAATCTCCTACATATTCGGCGACTCCCATTGGTGTGGGGAACCTCAAGCGCTGATGATAAGTGGAAGGTACTCCTTTCAGGCTGTGGAGCCATGGTCTTCCAAGAATAGCAGCATACGGCGAGTCAACATCCACAATGCAAAGAGTAGTATTCAAGAAATATTCCTTGCAGATCATGATTTTAAACTCAATTTCGCCTTTGGGCTTAGAAGCAATGCCATTAAATCCATAAATGTTATATGAGGAAACTGTCGGCGAGGGGATTTTATCATCCTTCGCCCTCATTGCCTCGAAAGCGGTGTTAAAGAGGATATCTACTGAACTGCCTGGATCAATAAGTACCTTAGGCAACTTGAACTTCCCCATCTGAATGGTAAGAACCAAGGGGTTGTTGTGATTTCTTCCTTCCGGAGGAATCTCTTCGGCGGAGAATCCTACACATGCCTTCATCCAATCTTGCAAGGGTTCTTGTTTAGCGGCGACACTACAAATTTCGTTTCCCATTCTATCTCGCTTGTGGACTCGGGATAAGACATTATCGTGAAACTCATCCCTGGTGATCTTTGAATGCACAATGGAAAAGCAATCCAACTCTAACAAGTCTCGCTCAACCTTTACCTCGTACACATTCGGAGTGTGAGCTGGGATAGCTTGAATTGGCTGGACCATGACAGGAGGCGGGGGTGGCAGTGCTAGAAATTCCTAAAATTTCCCCAAGCGGATGAATCTATGGACCTCTTGTTGTACGCCGGTGCAGTTCTCAGTTGTATGACCATGAAATTGATGGAATTGACAAAAGGAATTGGTATTGGTTGGCGGAGCTCGGGGGTTTCCTCTATTGTAAGGATAGCGAATGTCGTCTCTGCAATTTGAACTCTCAATTTGTCCAAATGCATCAATGTAGGATACACACAACTTTGGTAAGGTGGCATCTTGAAACGGCTGCTGATTGCCTCTGCCAATTTTTTTGTTATCCCCATTATATCTTTTATCGCCATTCCCGTTTCGCCGATTATCTCTTCCTCCTACCATAGTTTCCTCCTCTGGTATCTTGCTTATCTCGCCCGTCATAATTCTCTCGCTTCTGCGAATTCCGGTGCTGCTCGGCGGTAACTTTCTGTTGTTGTTTTACTGCCTCAGGTACTACCATCGCCGAAGAGGGATTCTGCGTAAACTTTCGCTGTTCTGCCTTCAGCCATTCTTTTTTAATTTCTTCCTGATCCTCCGGTGAGAAACTATTGATCGAGTGAATTTGTTTTGCTCTCTCTTTCTTTAGGCGTAGCTCCTCTTCTCGGATTTCTTCATAATTTATCCATTCATCTTGCATCGCCCTCAAAGTCTTCATATCCTTCGGCGTTTCCCAGAATAGTTTTTGATACAATGGGTCTGTCGTCTCCATGGCGCTAAGAAATGACCTTATCTTCTCCTTTTCTGATACCTCTGATCCCACTTCACTACTCGCCTTCCTCCATCTTTGGATAAAAATCTTGTAAGTCTCCGAGGGCCTTCTCTTGATGGTCTTTCCACGCCAGGCCGACTTCTATTGTTCTGAATAAAAGCACGCAAGAATTTGCCTTCTAATTTCTCAAAAGATTTAATTTTTCCTTCTTCCAGCCCATCAAACCAAGCTAAGGCTTCATCTTTGAGTGTAGCGGGGAATGCCATACACATTATGGGATCTGATCCTACCCAAGCCGCCAAGTCTCGCTTATAAGCTCTTGAATGTTGTGCAGGATCTCCGGTTCCATCATAGGTGGATGTGAATTTGGGCATAGAAAACTTAGTGGACACATGCCCATATGTAATACAATCATGAAAGGGTGTTTTCTGCGCATCTGAAAGTGCAACCTTGTATTTCGACTGCCTTGAAGATCCGCTCAAAGCTGCCACTTTGGATTTTAACCGGCGAAGGTCTCTCTTTATATCCTTATTTACTCTATGCCGCCGTCCCGAATCACTATATTCTTCGCTATCTCTTCTAGGCACGTTCATCCTTCTACCCCTTTCATCATATTTCGCCGATGAATCTGAGACTTCTGCCGTGCTGGTTCCACTTTTTTCAGCTTGGCGGGTTGTATGCGAATGGGACGCATGGAGAGTTGTATGCGAATGAGACGCATGGCGAGTTGTATGCGAATGAGACGCATGGCGAGTTGTATGCGAATGGGATGCATGACCTCTATTTTGCGCCGCCATCAACTCTCTATGGCTCTGAAGTACAGTCTCCATCTGCAACTGCATTTGCCTCTGCACTTGATTCGCCTGCCTGTTGTTGGCTCAATGATTTGCCTCAGCAAGGTTTCGGTGTTATTAGTGGATCCTGTGTTGTCTACTACCACCACAGGGCGAGTTATGGTGGCACCTGGTACTATCGTCGCATCATTTCCACTAGCAGCCTGTGGAATTTCTCCCGCCTTAACAGGTTCCGCCACCACTACTGGGATTTCTTCTGTCGCATGTAATGCTTCGCCGACATCTTATACTGGCCGCTGCTGAACATTAACTGCTGCTGTATCTCTTGCCCTAGCGTTCTGAACTGCTCCCACGACATTTGATGACTCGCCGATGGCTCTATGAGTGAATCTGCCACCCTCAACCTGCTCGCCGTAAGCATTTGCTTCTATTTCACTGCTGACCCTTCGTAGTAATGAATTAGGCTCAGGTGATCTTTCTGCATTCTCTAAATGAGTAATGTCTTCCATGTAAACCTCTTCCTGGCGTGATGCTCGCTGAACGGGTGGTCGTCGAGATGAGCTTGCCAAAAAAGTATCTGCTAGACCAGCTGGTTCTACACCCCTGCTTCTAGTGTTGTGACCACTGGGAAGCGTCGCTGGTGCGGGAGGGATATGATGTGGCGGAGGCCTACCCGCTGGGGCTTTACCGCTTCTACCTCTAGGACTCATTCGCCGAAGATCTGTAAAAGAGAACAAACACACTTCCTGACAGTATTGCTCTGTTAGTACTGTGGGTAAATGCCAAATAAGTTAGTTGGATTACTTTTCAGAATGTTGATGAATGAAAGACAAAAATAACAGCTTTAGATCACATGATGTACAGATGATGACCTAATCATGACAAGAATTATAAAAACATCCTATGTGATTGCGATTTTCCAAATCAAAATGACAGTACGGCAACCATTTTGAAAGAGTTTTAGAATGCAGTTTCCTATATGATCCTAAAATTCATACTAACTCGCCGGAAAGAGATACTACTCTTGCCGGAAATATATCTATATTTGCATTTTCCAGGAGAAACCCATACCAAAAATAACATTTTTCTATCCACATAACCCGTTTCTCTGCTATTCGTGTGATAAAAGTGAAATATGTGATAGAATCATCAAAACAGACCGGCCAACTCTCGTCTATAACAAGAACAGCATGTAACACGACATGATTTCCAAAAATAGCAAAAAATATATGCTGAGAACCCAGATCCATCGCCACAACATACTAGAAATACCCTAGTTTTCTAATCTTAGCAATATTCTACAAGAGAACATTATAACAAACCACATGATGTACCATATATGGCAAAACAAGAGGGGAATCATAAAGAAAATAATACACAGCGAGCATAACACCTCTAAATAGCAGGAGAAAGTGACTAAAACATTAACGGCGAGCTCTAGGACATGTGAATCATACCATATATGGAAACAAAAGAACATATGATAACATCAACAAAACATACTGAAAATCAAGGAAAACACAAGTTCAAAACCTTTTCTAGCGCCAAAATGTAACTGTATAAAATCACAATGGTTAGATCTTATACAGTACACCCAAATACCATACACCAACATACACACAATCACTCCTAGACATACATCTAACAAGTGACATGAGAAATATTAAAGAGATAAGGGTTAGAGATACTTGACAAGATATTTTACTTGGTTCGCCCTCATAAGTAAGGACTACATCCAAGGATTATCACTAGTATAAGCATGATTACAACTCTCAATTACCTTGCCAATCTTCTAAGTAGAATCTCTCAATAAGAACCCTAATTTCAGCCTTGGGCTATAGAGAGCAAGTATGATACTTTTCCTCTCTCTAGACCAATCCGAAATGTGTCCAACCCCTCTCTTATGGGTTTCTCTCGCTATTTATAGAAGATTACAAAGTGCCATACAGATAATACAAACAAACCAAACTCTGACGCTAACTTGTCCTCATTCGCCGACAAAGTATATCGCCGATGTGATATTTACTTCTTTACTCTTGGCGGGCAAGTCTTCTTCACGGATAAGGACTGCTGACGAGGTTTCCACTGAGTCAACGAGTCAACTCTGACAATCTATCCGTTCTGACGAGTAATGAATGCTCAACTACTTCTCAACTACTTCTCACCTTCCCACGCTGTGACATCTTTATTCCCGTTAGTGCTGTTTCGCTCGCCAATCCCTTCTGTATGTCTCGCCGGTATTCCTGACACTGAGTGTCTCGCCCCAAGCTTTCATTAGTGATTCCCTGCTTCTCATGAGTGTCCCCTCTGATACACCTTCACCCTTAGGATGCTATTATCACGCAAAGGCATTTTCTACCCTTACATGGTCTTCATCACTGCTCGTGGTGTATTTGGTCATAATATTTGACCATGGTATTTTGCGCTGCGCTGTCCTTTAGATATGGCGTATTGACCTGTTTAGGCACATTTGAGATGCTTGCATATTACTCAAAGTTATAACCAGTTTAGGTGCGTTTAAGCTGTTTCAGCTGTCATATATTGCTCAGGAAGCTCTGGACAATGCCTAGAGTTATGGTACATCTGAGGCTTTTATTAAGACTCAGACGTTGTGTCGTATTTTGAGAGGAAACCCGAGAGGATGCGTCTCTGTTAACTCTCCACCATGTACCATTGAGCAATCTAGTTCTGATATCGAGGAATTCAAGGCGATGTCGACATGAAGTAGATTAATGGGTTTATGCGCTGGTGGGGTTATCGGCACTGCACCATGATATCATCCTCTCCACCGGGAGTTATAAGAGAAAACTCATAGAGAGTACATTTAGCTCGTAGAATAGGTTGCATTCTGAGCTATAGAGATGTGCCTGAGTAGGCGAATGCTTTTAGGTAAGGTGTAATTAGAGAGTATTTTTTAAAATTTTGTCCCTCTTCCATTTTTCACCATCTACAGCAGGATTACTGCAGCGACTCTGGTTAGACAAGGAATGCCTTGGCCATCACCATCCTATGGACACACGCCACCCTTGTTATGCTTGGCCATTCCTTGGCCAAGACCCTCTTTGGCCAGCGCCATCTTATGGATACATGCCATTTTTGCTATGCTTGGCCATACATATACTCCCCCAAAGATTGTTTCGACGATGGATCATCTCGATAAAAATCCATACTGCAATGTTTCTACTAGTGTATCTTCAAGACTCCCCGACAGCGGTGCCAAAAACTTGATCGGTCGGAAAACCGACTCTTGTAATACCGCAAGCGCACGGTATCGAGATGTAGACAACGGCAAATACGGGTTATCCCACAGGGAGTTTTAAAGATACTGATGTAGAATTAAGAAATTATAATAATCAAGATGAATAAGAATAATAACCAAGATGAAAAAGATGTCAGGGTTTCAGGAATCCATTGTAAAATCGAATTAATTGTATTCTCTCGCAAAAGTCTTCTTAATCATAATTCCAAAAAGGTATGTCTGGTCTTGACCGAAAAATAGATATCCAAAGTGCTCAATATACGTGGCGTAATGAGTCAAAGAAAAATCATCGAACGATAATAAACATGATCGATAAAATGGATTCGTCTCATACCGAACTATGAGATATACTTGGCATAAAACATGAAGGGATTAAAGACGAAGAACCATTATAGAGACACTCAAACAATTTATATTAAGCACAAGATAAATAAACTTCGTTCAAGAAAACAAACAATCCGAGATTCACAACTTCATTCTTAGCCCTATCAAGAAATCTAGCAAACTATGTCTATGACTTTCTCAAAAGCCATGAAAAATATAAGAAGAAAACAAAGTATAAACCCTAGTTTCCCCCTATGTTGGGGTCTGTCCTCGTGCGGCTTTGCACGACCTCCTCTTTATATGCATGAAGATAGAGCCGTCTTGACTAGGTTTAAGAATTCCCTGACCGACTTTATCACTTTTCCATTCTCCGACTTAGGCTTCTAAATCCTCCCATGTTCGAACATTCCAGCCCAGTTACTTTCTTAACTTGGTTAAGCCCATTAAATTCCACGAGCCCACCACATCAGTCCATACCAACGGCCTTTGCTCACCACCTCTGCCTTCAAGTCTCGAACCACTTCTGATCATCGCAAGTCACCATAAATCAATCGATAACTACAGATTTCTCATTCTCCTCCATTCAACACTTCTATACCAACGACAACAGCTTGGACTCTTATAGCATTTTGACGGTAGCAGAATCAGTCACAGATAGCCTCGATTCCCCCTGTTTTCTAGCTTCACATTCATGTCCAAATACGACCCAACCTATGCCGTTGATTCTTCTCCATCTGGTCTTCAAAACTCTTCCTGACTGAACTCAAAAACCATACGAGCCATGGTTAGAATTGAAGCAGTAAACTGGTTGTGAATAAACTTGTAATTGGTAAAATCCCCAAAAGGTAGATTTTACCAATACACCAATGATTTCTTCATCTACCATCTAGTTTTGCACATACACCAACTAAAAGATAAGAGACAATGAATTCTTATTGATAGATTAATATTATTACAAGGATTTCTATATGAGCTAGATTTGCCCTTCATGTTCTTGAGGTGAAGGGATTAATGGAGAAGAAGATGGGGTAGAGAGAAGGTAGTAGAGGCCATCCCTCTCTTTTAGGGTTACAATGTTTTTTATATGAGACCTACTCAACGAATTTACCTAACTACCCTCAATGAGAATCCTATGCTAGAACTCTTCTATGGTGTATCTTCTCCTAGGGAAAGCTAAGTTACACCGCCTTAGTCTTGCGCCACGTAGCGAATACGCCGTAACACTCAACAATTATTTGTCCTCTTTCGCCGACAAGCATGTCGGCGACCTTAGTTTCTATTCTTCTAACTTCAGCGGACTAGCCCTCTACTGGATAAGGATTGCTGACGCGGATCCCACTGAGTCAACGAGTCAACTCTGACAACCTGACCGCTCTGATCTTCTCATAAATGCTCAACTACTTCTCAGCTTCTTGTCGGTGACGTGTCCTTTACCCGCTGATCACAGTTCGCCTTTCCATTCTTCTCACAAGGTACGCTGATGTGATCCTTGGCGTTCCACCCGCTGATCTCCTATGTTTGGCGATAAACCTAAAACTTCTTTTGATGATTCTGTACTTCTCATTGATAGTCTTCTTATGCAGCCTCACCTCTAGGATGCTTTTATTCGTGGAAGGCATTTTCTACACTCACAAAACTAGTCTGTCAAGTCATTTTACAAACACCTTGCAGGCTTGAAACTGGCGAGAGAAGAGTAACTTGTGAAAAGACGAGGGTACCGAGTACACCACCAATATTTTATTTTAGTCCACCTATAAGTCAAACCTTGACCGGTTCCTGTAATCAAGAACTCAAGAACAAGATCTCCTTCAGATCTGATTGATTCACACAAGGGAGTCAATACAAGAATCCGAAAGACTATGTCAACCAACCAAGTACGATACTTTAATTATATAAGATGACTCAAATATAATGCGGAATTAAAGTAAAGTACACACAAGATTTTGTTAACGAGGAAACTACAAACTCATAACATCGTTTCAGCCATGCTTCCTAAGGACGATATTGATGCAGATGCAGCCATGCTGAAGACTTTTCCATTTTCCTTGCAAGGTTCGGCGAAAGAGTGGCTATATTATTTATCTCCGGGTAGTATTACAACTTGGAAAGCAATGAAACAACTTTTCTTAGAAAGGTATTTTCCTGCTTCTCGAGATACTCAGCTAAAAAGGGAGATATCATCTATTCGCCAAATGGTGGGTGAAACTTTGTTTGAAGTCTGGGAGCGATACAAGGGATTGATGGCGAGCTGTCCACATCACCAAATCAGTGATACTTAAATACTTCAGAACTTTTACGAAGGTTTACTTCCACCAGATCGAAATCTTCTTAACGCTGCAAGTGGGGGTGCATTCATGAGTAAGACTGCAACAGCGGCTAGAGAGTTGATTGATAGTATGGCAGCAAATTCTCAACAATTTTACAGCCGTTCAGAACCAGTCGTCAAGAAAGTTAATGAGGTAAGTGCATCTCCTGATCTTTATCAGCAAATGAATAATCTGACTGCAATGATGCAACAAGTTGCAGGTGTGGTGTTACCTCAACATCCAGCAAACCAAGAGGGCAGCGAACAAGCTAATGCTATTTTTCCAAATCAACAGAGGCAAAGGTATGACCCATATTCTAACACTTATAATGCAGGATGGCGAGATCACCCCAACTTTAGCTATGCTAACAAGCAAGCTGAGGTTCAACAGCCTAATTTCAACCGCCATAACGGGTACCAACAACAATTCCAACCACCGCAACCACAACAGAACCAGGGTTCAAACATGGAGGATTTGTTAAAGTCATTCATGCAAAGGACTGAGAATGCGGTGAAAGACTTGCAAACACAAGTTGGCACTATGGCAGTTGAGTTGAACCAATTGAAGTCACAGAATAGTGGGAAACTCCCTTCTCATCTTATCATTAATCCTAAGGATACGACCAATGCTGTGACATTGAGAAGTGGTACACGAACTGTGCAGCTGGAAGAAAAGAACAACAACATTGTCGATTCAAGTTCAGTTGAACCCGACAAAGAATCAGAAGATCTTCCTAAAAATAATGAGGTACCTAAAAACATTTCCAAAACTCCTACTTCTACTTATGTTCCTCCTTTGCCTTTTCCTCGCAGGTTTAGTACTTCCAAAAAGGCGGAACTGGAGAAAGAAATTTTGGAGATAATTAAGAAGATTCATGTGGGTATTTCATTCACTGATGCTGTCAAGATGATTCCTAAGTTTGCAAAAGTGGTGAAGGACCTGTGTACCAACAAGAAAAAGCTCACCGGTAATGAGCTAATGAGTGTGGGGGAGAATGCCTCTGCTATCTTGCAGAGGAAACTCCCACTCAAATGTAAGGATCCCGGTAGTTTTGATATACCTATTGTTATTGGTAATACTAGGATTAACAAAGCCATGCTAGATTTGGGAGCGTCAGTGAGTGTGATGCCAGCATCTGTTTATGAATCTCTTAATTTAGGTCCTTTTAAAGAAACTGGTGTTGTCTTACAATTGGCTGGCCGTTCTAATGTTTACCCTAAGGGTGCTGTTGAGGATGTGCTTGTGCAGGTCAATCAATTGGTCTTTCCAGTGGATTTTTGTGTGTTGGAGATGAATGATGAATCTTCAGATTCGTCAATTCCTTTGTTATTGGGACGACCCTTTATGAAGACAGTGAAAACCATCATTGATGTTGGCAAAGGGACGTTGACAATAAAATTTGACAAAGAGAAAATATACTTCAATAGTTTTGACACAATGAGATATCCTAGTGATGTGCATTCTTGTTTTTCTATTGATGTGATTGATGATTTAGCTCAAAAGATGTTTGAGTTGAATGGTTCAGATACCTTAGAAACTGTGCTTACTAAGAAAATTGAGAGTGCTTTGAAATGTGGTGATGAAATTGAAGAAACCATTGGTTCTCTTAACTCATTACCAGAAAAATCAGCAGAACAAAACTTGTGTTATATTTCATTACCACCATCTGATAAGAAAATTTTGCCATCTGTCTTGCAGGCTCCTAAACTGGAACTGAAGCCTCTTTCAGATCACTTAAAATATTTATATTTGGGTGAAAACGAAGAGTTGCCGGTGATAGTCGCTAAGGAACTAACTGAATTGCAAGAACAAAAACTTTTTCGGGTGCTGAAGGATCACAAGGCAGCCATAGGATGGGCGATTGCTGATATTAAGGGAATAAACCCTTATATTTGTATGCACATGATACTTCTTGAGGAGGGAGCAAAAGCAACTAGGGAAGCTCAACGCCGTTTGAACCCTCCGATGATGGAAGTAGTCAAGAAGGAGATAATTAAGCTATTAGATGTGGGAGTTATTTACCCCATCTCTGATAGTAAGTGGGTGAGCCCGGTTCAAGTTGTACCAAAGAAGTCGGGTGTCACAGTGGTGCAGAATGATGAAAACGAAGTTGTCCCAACTCGTGTGCAAACGGGTTGGAGGGTTTGTATTGATTATCGAAAACTTAATGCTACCACTAGAAAAGATCACTTTCCTTTGCCTTTTATTGATTAGATGTTAGAACGTTTACCTGGACACTCACATTATTGTTTTCTTGATGGTTATTCAGGTTACAATCAGATTGTGATTGCACCAGAGGATCAAGAGAAAACTACATTTACGTGCCCGTTCGGAACATTTGCCTATAGAAGGATGCCTTTTGGTTTGTGCAACGCTCCTGCTACCTTCCAAAGGTGTATGGTTAGTATTTTTTCTGATTATGTAGAATGCATGATAGAAGTATTTATGGATGATTTCAGCGTATATGGTGATTCGTTTGACCGTTGCTTGAATAATCTTACAAAAATTCTTGAGAGATGCGTTGAAACGAATCTTGTGCTTAATTGGGGGAAGTGCCATTTTATGGTAACTCATGGCATTGTTTTAGGTCATATTATATCTTCTAAGGGACTAGAGGTTGATAAATCTAAGATTGATCTTATTCGTGCTTTAAACCCTCCCACTACTGTGAGGGAGGTTCGTTCTTTTCTTGGTCACGCAGGATTTTATCGTAGGTTTATCAAGGACTTTTCCAAGATTTCATCACTATTGTGCAAATTATTGCAAAAGGATGTGGCATTTAACTTTGATGAGAAGTGCTTGGAGGCATTCAATCGTTTGAAAGAACTTTTGATTACATCCCCTGTTCTTCAACCACCGGATTGGAGCAAGCCATTTGAGCTAATGTGTGATGCTAGTGATTGTGCGGTTGGTGCAGTATTGGGACAGCGTATTGGGGGAGTACCTCATGCTATTTATTGTGCTTCTAGAACACTTAATGATGCCCAAATCAATTACACCACCACCGAAAAAGAGTTTCTAGCCATTGTATTTGCTTTGGAAAAATTTTGTTCTTATTTAATTGCTACTAAAGTTGTTGTGTTTTCTGATCACGCAGCTCTTAGGTACTTACTTGCAAAGAAAAAAGCGAAACCAAGGTTGATTCGTTGGATATTACTCCTTCAAGAGTTTGATCTTGAGATAAAAGATAAGAAGGGCATTGAGAATACAGTTGCAGATCACTTGAGTCGTCTTACTGTAGACGAAGAAGCTATCCCGTTGCGTGAAAGCTTCCCAGATGAGCAACTATTCTCAATTGAAAGTTCAGAACCGTGGTACGCAGATATTGTGAATTATTTGGTTTCCAAACAAATTCCCAATAATTTGTCTCGTGCTGAGAGAGACAAACTGAAGAAGATAGCAAATCAATATATTTGGGATGATCCATACTTGTGGAAACATTGTAAGGACCAAACGATACGAAGGTGCGTACCTAATTTTGAATTTCAGTCTATTCTATCTTTTTGTCATTCCTATGCTTGTGGAGGACACTTTGGGTCCAAAAGAACCGCACTCAAGGTTCTTGAGAGTGGATTATATTGGCCTACTTTATTCAAAGATGCCTATATATTTTGTGCAACTTGTGATAGATGCCAAAGAACGGGCAATCTAGGTGCTCGAAATCAAATGCCACAAACATATATTCAATTCGTTGAAGTATTTGATGTTTGGGGCATTGATTTTATGGGTCCTTTTGTTAATTCTTTTTGGCAATTTTTATATACTCCTCGCTGTTGATTATGTTTCGACATGGGTGGAAGCTAAAGCCACCCGTACTAATGATTCTAAAGTGGTTTCAGATTTTGTTAGAGAGTATATTTTTGCAAGGTTTGGAACCCCAAGAGCAATAATCAGCGATGGAGGAACACACTTTCAAAACAGTTTTTTTCAAGGATTGTTGAAGAAGTACAATGTATCTCACAAGATTGCAACTCCTTATCATCCACAGACGAACGGGCAAGCAGAAGTGTTAAATAGAGAAGTAAAATCCATCCTTGAGAAAACAGTGAACCCCACAAGAAAGGATTGGAGTGCACGTCTCAATGATGCATTATGGGCATATCGAACTGCATACAAGACACCTATTGGGATGTCTCCATATAGGATTGTGTACGGGAAACCATGTTATCTACCTGTTGAGATCGAGCATAAGGCTTTTTGGGATATTAAACAGTGCAACATGGAGATGGATGGTGCAGGGAAGCAAAGGAAACTCCAACTTAGTGAACTGGATGAGATTCAGAATGAAGCTTATGAAAGTGCACGAATTTACAAGGAGAAGACAAAGACCTTTCATGATAAGATGATTTCTAGAAAACACTTTAGTGTTGGACAAAAAGTTCTTTTGTTTAACTCTCGTCTTTCGTTATTTCCTGGTAAATTACGTTCTCGTTGGATTGGTCCTTTTATTGTGCTTCACGTTTTTCCTTATGGTGCAGTGAGTATTCAAAGTGTGGAAACGGGAAAGGAGATGAAAGTGAATGGACATCGATTGAAACCATATTATGAGTAGTTCACATCCGATGTTGTGGAAGAGATCAACCTCATTGATGATATCCCTCTGGAGGAGTCATAGAGACAATACGTCAGGCTGATGACGTTAAACCAAGCGCTACATGGGAGGCAACCCATTGATTGTATCTAATTTTACTGTTTGGTTTGTTCTTTTTGCAGAGATACAAAGATGGTGCATAATGGGAGTCAACCCATTCGATTTCGCTTCGTGGGAGTCAGCCCACCGGATATCTACCCGCATTTGAATTCCATTGGACGAGTGAATCTACATTGAGGACAATGTAGAGTTCAAGTGTGGGGGAGGTAAGTCCCTGTTTCTCACTCTCTCAAAAAGGCAGGGAAAAAAAAAAAAAAACTCAGTGGGTTGGTGGCGTATTGTTACTTTGGCCTGGTGGGCTAAGGAGTTGTCATGGGCTGTGGCTTTGTTATGGGCTTGACATTGGTGGCGTGCAATTGTGGTGGTACATATTTCAGTCAACAAACAACACCAACTTACAACAACAACAACACAGTGAAGTGGTCACCACGTACAGATTGAGATGGGAAAAGAGGAGCTACAACAGTGGGGTCATTGGCGGTCAGAAAAGAAAGAAATGATGCTGCTTTTACTGATTTCTGCTGCTGGTAGGAGAGGATTGACAGTGGAATAGCTATTGTTGTTGTTTGATTGATGGGTGGTGCGAAATTAGGTGTTGATTCTGCTGAACAGAGTGTTGAAAACAGAGAAGAGGTAATGCTATTGTGAGTATGGATGTATGGGTGTTTGTCTGTGTGTATATGAAATCTTTGCAGGGAAAAGCTATTAGGCTGAGGAGAAAAATCAAATTGAACTCAATAAGAGATCAGTTGGAAGATGCACACGAAATGTTCGAAGACACTACTGAACTGATGATGGTTTTGATGTTGAGGATGGTAGTTATGGTGGGTTGTTGTTGATTGCTTGATAATCTGCCGTTGCAAATGGAGTGCTATGGGAGCGTGGTTATTGTGGAGATCAGTTGGAGGGAGCTGAACCATGTGGAGACGTATATGCAAGATATAACACAGTAGAGACTCGAGAGATGTGTTAAAACTAGATGGCTTGTAGGGTGCTGTTGTCTTTGTGTGGGGCAAGGAGTGCAGGATGCAGTTGCAAGGATATGGTGCTGGTGTGGGTTTACTTGGTTGTTTATGTTGTTTGGTTCAAGCAAGAAAGTAGAAGGCTATGGAGTGGTAGGAATGATGGTCTGGTGGTGGTTATTGTTGCCGTCTGTGTGGGTTTGGCAAGATTGTGCAGCAGTTTTATGACAGCAACGTTGGAAGATAGGCTAGAGAATGGGAATGGCTTTTGGTTGTGGCAAGGTGGACTGTGGAGCTGTAGTAATCAGTTGAAGAATGAGGAAGACTTTGCTACAGTTTTGAGAGAAGTTGGGATGTTGTTGTTGTGTGATTCGAGGGGTGATTAATGAAACAAAAGTTTTGGTGCAGTGGAGAGCTACAGCAGGGAATTAATTTTGGTGAGTCCTAGCAAGCTCATGCAACCCTACAGCAGCAGTCTAACAACAGAGGTTGTGCTGGTGGTTCTGGTTGAGATTACAGGGACACGAGAGGATGGTGGAGCTGTTGATAACTGATGGAAGTGGTGATTTGAATCGGTGTCTGTTGGGTTTGGTGGTGATATGAAAAGGAAATGGAGCAACAAGAACAATGAGTCTGTTTATTGTGTGGTTGTGTCATGAAGAAAGCTGGGAATCTGTTGAGTTAACAATGCAGAAGAGTGACAGAAGAATGGCAGTCAGACTGAAATAGGTGAGAATGGAGGAATACAAATGCACTGTCAGTTCCGCGGAACTGACAGTAACTGATGCAGCTGGGCTTCTGTGCTTTGTTCTTTGTTTTGGTTCAGCCCAAAACAATGGTGTTGGGTCAGTGTTTCAGCTGGGCTTAAGTTTGAAGATGGGTGAATTCGCTTCAAAAAAAAAAAATGCTCATAAAAAAGTGAGATGTGCTAAAAAAGAAAAAAACTGCACATAAAAAAGTAAGATGTGTTTGCTTGAGGACAAGGCAAAAACTAAGTATGGGGGAATTTGATAGGTGCACAAAACACCTATTCAAGAGTACCTAATTGATACACTTTAGTTGGCTAAAGCCTCTTATATCTTTAATTTACACAGTTTTCTATTTTGCAGATGTTTTGAAGTTTACTAATAAAAATGAAGCAAATAACAAGCCAACTCACTACTCGGAGATTTATGGATGTGATGAACAACAAGATGAAATTTCTAAAGTGCCAAAAGCCATGAATCACTAGGGCAGGCACAACATCTACCAGCCAATGGAGTACAAAAAGAATTACTGGATTACTCACACTTTCAGCTAAGGGCACCAACTAGAAACAGACCAATAATGTTGTTACAGACGTAGTATATGATCAAGGGCACCCCATTACCCTAGCTTATCTAGGTCGAGATCCAGACCAGTCTCAACTAGTTTCCCAGATGTTCTGCAGTCACGACAAGACATAAAAATTCAGGCGAGTGCTGGCTACGGATCAGGAGTGATGAAAACAACTCGAAGACGACCATGAAACAATGTTGGGTATTTGGGAATGAGAGAACACAAAGAAGCAGAGTAGGTTCAATGGTTGGTTTCGGGCAGAGTTGGAGAAGGAGAAAACAGATAAAGAAGAAGAAATTGGGTATTGTTGATTCTGAGTGATTAAGGAGGAGATTGAAGAAATTCAGAGGTTGATGATTAATGGAACATTGGGTTTATATTGGATTGAAATTTGGCAGCAATATAGGTGTTCATACAAGAGTTTTGTGATCAGATCTGACCAAGAACAGGGAAAAATGTGTGTTGTTATGATATTGGTCTCTTGTGTGATGATTTGAATATATTGGATTGCTGTTGAAAGTTGTTTTGAGTTCATTTGCTGGTGCAGAAGAAAAACTTGATGCTGTCTGTGGAGGAAATTGAAGTTGCAGTGTCGGAAACAGGAATCCGACAGAGAAGAGGAAGATGGTATGCGTGTGGCTCGCACGAGGATATGAGGCAGAACTGTCAGTTCCACGGAACTGACAGATGAACAAGTTGTTTGGGCTTCAAGGGTGTATTGGTTTTGGCCCATAGAAGTTATTGGGTCAGTAATGAATAGTTGGGCTTCGAAGGTGTTTGGTGGAGAAAATCAGTTTTATTTTGGAAAGGGTTTGGGTCCTTTGGGAGTTCGGACGATATAAAAGAAAAATAAAGCTACATAGAGGAAGATATATCACGACAGACGCACAGAGTTTTGGGAGACAAGGGTTTTTGACGCAAGGGTTGCAAGGTGGAATTTTGGGAGCAAGTTTGGAGCTTTGCTACTAGGGTTTTTATGCTTTTTATTACTTTCATTATATTTTCTTTTATGATTCAAATAAACATGAGTAGCTAAATTCTTTATTATTGGTTGAGGATGTAGTTGAATATTGCAACATGCTATTTTGATTAATTATGGAGTTGAAAATTTATTCTTTTCATCATCGATTTTATTCTACTGTGCGTATGAATGTATGATAGATGTATTACATTAAGATTGAATATCTTTTGATTCAAATGGCCAATTGAGTTAGATTATGTTCATATCTATTGCTAGAATTAGGTTTTGAGATACGAAATAGTTGATGAACCTATTCATAAGTAGCACAATATGATTCTTGATGCGTTGATAGCTTTCAGGAATTATATGTAGAATATTACCTTTGTTGAATCGATACCTAAAAAACCCTAAAAAATCGATACCTCTTCTGATCCTTAATTGAATTTTGTTTTTTGTTTTGGTAAGGATGAGAAAGCAAAAGGCAAAACGCAATCAGTTAACGATTCTGATTTAGGCAAGAGAAAAAGTAGAAAGATACCAAGGGAATCTCAAGATGACGACGGTGACGATGATGATTGTGATGCTGACGGAAAGGAGAAGGAAGATGAAGATGGTGTTGTTGTTGATGTGGAATGGGAGTTCGTGAGTTAAGAGAACAAGCTTCAATTCGTGGGGTTTCGACTAAAGGGAATAAGAAAGAAATCTTTGAGAGACTTTCTGCTGATTTACAGAAGGATTCGGGAGGAGGATCGATTACTCAAGGTATATTGATTGTTTGAATTTCATTGTGGAATTGAAATTAGGGTTGTGTGCAATGTTGTGTTTGTTTGAGTTCTGATTAGGTATTTATTGATTTCATAGTGGAATTGAAATTGGAGGCCTTTTGTAATTTGATTCAACAATGTTGTGGGTGATTTTTGATTGAATTTTGGGGATTTTTTTGTTTATTGAAATTTTGATTGTGAATATGGTGGTGGTAGTGTAAGTAGATGAATTGCAGTTCATTCAGTTTGGGTGTTGATTCTATTCACTTTTGTCTTGTTGCTTTGTTTCATCATCTTTTTACAGGGAGCGCAAGAATTTTGTTTGTCACCCGAAACTCTGGATTACAAAGAAACATAAAATGAACCAGTTGTGAGTTTATTTATGCCATTTAGTATTTTCATCAGTTGTTGCTCTTGAATTTATCTATGCTCTTTAATCAACCAGTATCATTCATTAGAGTTCCAAGTTACAGGATCTCAGGTATTCCCTTTTGATAATTTCAGGTTCCAAAGAAGCTAAAAGACCCTTCAGTACAAGGTAGAAAGAGACCAAGGGAATCTCAAGATGACGACGATGAGGATGATGATTGTGATGTTGTTACCGATGGAAAGACCAAGAAAGATGAAGAGGATGGTGCTGTTATTGTTGATTAGCAATGCGTTATGAATTTTGGATGTCTGGGTATTGTAAGGTACTACTATTTTTAGATGTCTTACTAATTTTTTAGTTTTGATTGAATGAATTGCCCGTTTGTTTCATGTAGCGGAATTGTTGACAACAAACAAGTTGTCAGAATTGGCTTGCTTGGCATTGTATATCATGTACGAGAAGAAACCGAGAAAGAAATCTTTCTGGTATCCTTTCATCAGGGAACTTGATCGCCAACGAGGGAGGGGGCAGTTAGCTGCGGAATCTCCACTTTTATGGTCAGACAATGAACTAGCTTACTTGATTGGGAGCCCTACAAAGGTATAATTAGTTGTTCTCATAATATAACGTTGGTTACAAATGTTTTAGATCGAAATTGATGAGATTAAGAGAGAGTATAATGAGCTTGACACAGTTTGGTTTATGTCCGGATCACTATTTCAGGTCAACCTTATTTAAGCTTGATACAGCTTGACCTTGCTTTCAAATTTGCACTGCTCCGTAGTGCTTGTTTTAATTTCTTAAACCTGATGTGACTTTAATTTGATTTTGCAGCAATATCCATATGATATACTGAGGCCTTTCCATATAAGATTTTCAAGCAAGCTTTTGTTGTCGTTCAGTCTTGTGTAGTTCATTTGCAGGTAACATTTTGCATCCTCAACTTAGGTATTCGATATCTTCATAGCTTTAGCGTAAAGTATTATATTGATTTAAGTCGTATTATTACACCTTTTACATGCTGCCGTTCCACACAATTTGTTTATCTGAACTATCTTAAAATTGACATGACAATACCCAATGAAGTTTATTCAAGTTATTCACATGCTGAGTTTGTTTTATTGGAATGAATAGTGGAAGTTCATGAACTAATGATTCAACTTTCCAATGGAACAGAAAGTTAGTTTGGCACGAAGATTTGCTTTAGTTCCTATAGGGCCACCACTGTTGGCATACAAAAGCAATTGCAAGGCCATGCTGACAGCTGTTGAAGGTGTTGTTCAGCTCATAGTTGACCGCCCGTATAAGGCCGGGGAGCCAATTTTCATCTGGTATACTATCTCCCTTCACATGATTGCTTAGTTCTGTCTTTATTATGGCCAGTTATGTTATTAGTGGTTATTGTAGAATTTTATTTCTGATATTCGAAGTTGGTTTGTCCCGTAGGTGTGGACCACAGCCAAATTCGAAACTTTTAATAAACTATGGCTACATACTATTACTTCACCTCCAACAAGTCAATGACTGAGAACAATGCAGACAAAAGATTAAAGCCACTGAAGGGGAAGCGTAAACATCTGATGGGAAGGTACCTATATCATGCTCAAATATGAGTATTACAGAACTAGGTTATACAAGTATGGATACTGAAATTAGTTAGGTTTTATGTATTAGAGAACAACAAGAACACTGGTTTTCAGTTATCTGAATGCATGTTTTTTTTTTAGTTTTTTTGGCTAAGTGTAAAAACAAGAAAACTAGAGTATGAAATTTTTGTATGTGTATGAAGTATTGATTTTGGCTAAGTGTCAGAATTTTTTTGAAATGTCTATGAATATTTCTGAGTGAATGAAATTAGTGTCTGACCAGGTCAAAGTCAGACTGAGCTTGTTTTGACCAGGTCAAAGTCAAGCTTGGTCTTCTTTGACCTGGTCATATTTTTTTGACTTTGGTAAAAATTTAGAAACGGCAAATGAGCCATTGCTGGTAAAAATATCTGAAACGGTCTGTGGTCGTTGCTGATTAAAATTCTAAACGGTTACTCAGCCGTTGCTGGCAAATATCCGCAACGGAAACCCAGCCGTTGCGGCCAAAATTTGGCAACGGCTTTAGAAGCCGTTGCTAGACCCGTTGCTAACCCAGAGACGCAACGGCATCATTACCGTTGCTAAAATTCGATACATAGTGAATAGCAACGCAGCCACCGTTTCTAACACTTTTAGCAACAGATAGGCACCGTTGCTACCGGCCAAAATTGGTTTAGTGGTTACTATGCAGTAAGACGTTTTACCTCTTCGACAAAAACCAGAGGCACGTAGGTGGTACTAAATGTTAGAGCATGGCTCGGTCAACCTCACTAAGTGTTGGTATGTCAAGCTTACTTGTCAACTTTAGTGATCAAAACTCGACCGCTAAACAACACACATTAGGTAAGGTCGTCATTGAGTTAGCTTTAGGTTGTGGAAGATTTTGGTAGGATTTAGAATCACTATTTGAAGAGTTGAAGAAGACTGAAGATCAAACGAAGACATCCGGCTTCATCATTCAAGAGGTAGTGAATCTAAATAACGATGTAGATGGTGAAAAATGGAAGAGGGATGAAAACATAAAATGACCCTCTGATTATGCCTTGCCAAGAGGTGATTGCCTACTCAGACAGATCTTTATAGCTCAGAATACAACCTGTTCTGCAAGCTGAATATGCTCTCTATGAGTTCTCTCTTATAACTCCCGGGTGGAGAGAATAATATCATAGTGCAATGTTAAATAACCCACCAACCGTAAAACCACCAATTTACTTCATGCCGACATCACTTTGAATTCCTCGGCATCAGAACTAAATTGCTCACTGGTATTATGGTTGAGAATTAACAGAGACACATCCTTATGGATTCCCTCTTAAAGTACGACTCAACATTTGAGTCTCAATGAAAACCTCAGAAACATTATAGTTCTAGGCCTGTCCAGAGCTCTCTAAGAAGTATACAACAGCCTAAACACACTTAGGCAGGCCATAACCTAAACATAGAATGACCTAGTATGCCATGGCTAAGCATGCCATGACCTAAAAATACGCCATAGCCCAAGTGCACAAACACGCCATAGTCAAAATGACTTGGCCTGATACGCCATAAAAAATATATGCCTTGGCCATATGGCCAAGACCGTGGCCACAAGATCCATGGCGCCACAAATACTTGGCCTTGGCCACAAGAGCCATGGCGCCACAAATACTTGGCCTTGGCCACAAGAGCCATGGCGCCATATCCATGGCGCCACAAATATTTGGCCTAGGCCGTGGCCATAAGGCCATGGCGCCATGCTCATGGCGCCACAAATACTTGGCCATAAAGCCATGGCGCCACAAAATACTTGGCCTTGGCCAGAAAGCCATGGCGCCATATTCATGGCGCCACAAAATATTTGGCCTTGGCCAAAGGCCAAGGCCGTTGCCATAAAGCCATGGCGCTGTTAATACCAAAAATACACCACCCACGTGGCCCGAGATCAAAGGAGGAGCAAGTTAGTACGCTGCCACGACACACGCGGGAAAGTCACTAAGGCTCCTTAGTTATTAAGCAAAGATTACTACATCAACACATGGATGGGGCAACTAAGTACGGTGCAATGCGATACACCTGAATAACACCAAGGATGCTTAGCTATTAAGCAAGGATTGTTATGACGACACATGGCAGGAAGCAACTTATATAAGGAAATATTTCTAGGCTTAGAAGGGGGTTGGTCCGCTGAAACGATGGATAGATACCTCCTCTTTCTCTCAACTCACTCTCAGAGCTCCAATTCTTCTTTAATGGAGTTCTAGGATTACTTTGTAACCAAGGTCACTAATAGGGTAATCCCTGAGTATCCCTTGGTGTAGATATAAATGAAGTATCAATCCACCTTAAAATTAATATCCCATGTTCTTTATCGTTCTTTTAAGATTCATGCTTTTATCCATTTATTTGTTATAGCTCAGTAATCTTCTTTATCATTCTTATATATTCTCAACTTAGTTGTATCTTGTAACTAGGCTATCTATGTTAACGAAGCCATTTCTGTTAACTTAGGTATCCCTGGTAACTTAGTTACCTCTGTTAACTAAGGTATCGCCGTTGACTTAGTATTTGTTTTCAACCTTATGTTTTGTTAGCTCAGTTGTTCCACCCACAAGGGTATCCTAGCTAACGTAGCACAAAGTGCTTGCTGAGTATCAAATCTACCTAGGTAAATCTCATTGACGTATGATATGGAAAAATTAGTAGCAACAATTTGGTGCTAGAAACAGGGACCAGTGTCCTTGTATGTTTTTTTTCGTTTTTTCAGCACTATCTTTGAAAAAAAATCATCTACAAAAAACTTTTTTTTTGTCAATCTTCGTTTTTCATACTGAAATGGCCAGATCCGAAATCTTAATGGGTTAACATCACTTTATAGTTAAAAGTGGTCCTTTTGATAAGTTTGCTTGATTCTGTAAATGGCAAGAGAACAAAAATAACTTGATCTGAAAAAAAGAACATATTTTTACCAAGGGAAAGCCTAGACCCAGGTATTTTAACTTTTTTGTTGATTGTATTCTAGGTCTCTCTAGATCTGAACGTACTACCATATATTTTTAAATGGCCTGCAGGGGTAAAATCGTTTTTTTTTTTAATTGAACATTTCATAAAAAAAAAAAAAAAAAAAAAAATTGAAAAATGAAAAGGTTGATAAATCTGACATTTCCAGGTTGTCATAAAAAAATAAAAAAAAACAATTTTTTCATAACTTTTAGTATTTTATTCACCGACATGTACGGTCGTACAGAAGACCACTTTACCTTTAATTTTGAAACACAAGAAGCAAAAGTACCAAGCACGGTCATCTCCAACGAAGACATCTCGGGGATCATCTACAAGACCGACAACGAAGGTATCTCGGGGATTAGCAATATCAACGAAGACATCTCGGGGATCATCTACAAGACCGACAACGAAGGTATCTCGGGGATTATCAACATCAACGAAGACATCTCGGGGATCATCTACAAGACCGACAACGAAGATATCTCGGGGATCAACAATATCAACGAAGACATCTCGGAGATCATCTACAAGACCGACAACGAAGGTATCTCGGGTATTATCAACAACCAGGCCTTCATCAACGAAGTTATCATCTCGGAGTGAAGATCTCCCCCTCGGATCTTAGTTCACTCCTCAAAGCCAAACGAAGCCCTCTCCAACGAATGAGGCCTTCTTCAACGAAGTTATCATCTCGGAGTGAAGACCTCCCCTCGGATCTTAGTTCACTCCTCAAAGCCAAATGAAGCCCTCTCCAACGAACGAGGCCTTCATCAACGAAGTTATCATCTTGGAGTGAAGACCTCCACTCGGATCTTAGTACACTCCTCGAAGCAAACGAAGCCCTTTCCAACGAACGAGGTATTCATCAACGAAGTTACCATCTCGGAGTGAAGACCTCCCATCGGATACTAGTTCACTCCTTAAAGCAAACGAAACCCTCTCCAACGAACGAGGCCTTCATCAACGAAGTTATCATTTCGGAGTGAAGACCTCCCCTCGGATCTTAGTTCACTCTTCAAAGCAAACGAAGCCCTCTCCAACGAACGAGGCCTTCATCAACGAAGTTATCATCTCGGAGTGAAGACCTCCCCTCGGATCGTAGTTCACTCCTCAAAGCAAACGAATCCCTCTCCAATGAACGGGGCCTTCATCAACGAAGTTATCATCTCGGAGTGAAGACCTCCCCTCGGATATCAGTTCACTCCTCGAAGCAAAACGAAACCCTCTCCACCAAACGAGGCCTTCATAAAATCGACATCACAGAATGAAATTCACTCCCCCATGCAGAATAAAGCCCTCACACACAAGCTGAAGAACTACAGAAAGAATGGATACTTAGCCTCCGCAATACGAAAAGTTGGATGTTCGATCTCACAACAACGTATCTCAATACACGAAAAGGGGCAACAATTCACCAGCTCAGGAAACAAACGAAGTATAACCAAAAGTCCACATCTGGGTAGCGGGCCCAGGCCAAACAACCAATGTTGTACCAAAGGCAATGACGATGGGGTATGCACCAGCAAAATCCAGGAAACACGAACGAAGCTACATCTACCATGATGATACTATACCTTTAAGGAAAAACCAGTGGCCAGAGATGATCCATCACGTCCACGAAGATATATAATTTCTTATTTCAACAAAGACATCCTCCAGGGTCACCGGCACCAACGAAGATGGAGATGCAACCAAA
Source organism: Papaver nudicaule (assembly GCA_023529015.1). Classification (NCBI taxonomy): domain Eukaryota; kingdom Viridiplantae; phylum Streptophyta; class Magnoliopsida; order Ranunculales; family Papaveraceae; genus Papaver; species Papaver nudicaule. Next base: position 39,663 of record JAJJMA010062632.1, read on the forward strand.
GGGTCACTAGCACCAACGAAGATGGAGATGCAACCAAGGGTCACCAGCACCAACGAAGACGGAGATGCAACCAAGGGTCACCAGCACCGACGAAGACGGAGATGCAACCAAGGGTCACCAGTACCAACAAAGACGGAGATGCGATTAAAGGCCTCTAACACAAACAAAGACAAAGTTACATTTCAAAGACAATGCAGCTGACAAAGATAAAAGCACACTAAATCCAATACCAACAAAAAAGACAAAGAAACAGTGAAAACGTCTACGAGCAAGAAGGTAAGCCTCCTAGCATTCATTAAGGATAACAATCATGGTTTCCTACGAAGCGGCATCAAAAACGAAGAAGAACTAGGGGAAGACAAGCGGCAAACCACTGAACACATTCGAATACATACGACGATAACGAAGCGTGCAATTAGCAACAGGGTGGGAACTACGTGCAAAACAGTCTGAGGGCCAAAAAAGGACTCCCCTAAGGGGCAAACAATCTCGTCGTCGAAGCACATAAACGCATAATTCCTCCACAAATAAAGAAATCTGGCACTCGAAGGCATTATGAACCAACCCAGAACGAAGGAAAGGGGAAACAAGTCGGCCAAGAGCAAAAGAGACAAGCACGAACGACGACATCATATGAAAATACCATCACGAGGGACGAACATCGAAGACTCCGCAACGAAGAAAGCCGCAGCACTGAGCTTGGAAAATCTGAGGACTACCACATCTGCTGCAACAATGAAAAGCATCTTCAGAACAAGCAACGAAGGCCCACCATATCCCATAAAAAACGGAGTATACTATCCACACCGGTAAAGGCTCCTGTAACCACGACGAGGTTCTTTGCCTCCCGACAGCCCCAAGAATGGAGCTCCCGAAGGCAAAACGGGGCAAAACACTACATCAACAACTATACAAGAAGGGATCTCCAAGACGCATGAGATCCAGATGGAAGATCCACACGCGGGGACACCTTGGGTCACGAGGACGACAAAGAGCAACACTAGAAGGTAGAAATCACATCAGACCAATAAGAGAACTTGAACGAAGACCACGCCAAAGGGAAAGGAGTGGAGATGCCAAGACAACCATCACTACGACCAAGAAGGAAGAATTAAGAAAACTTTCCTTAAGCAAACAAGGCAACAAGACCGTTAGAAGTACAGACGATAAGAAACGAAAAAGAACACTCACCATGGCACAACTGCGACTACAAGAGAGATGAGCAACTGATACTTAACACCGCATAAGATTCACCCACAATGAGTCTTTTAAACAAAGAAGGGCAACCGCAACGACGACGAACCCGCGAATATCTTATTTACTCTTAGGCTTCAAGCAACCAACTTCCGTAAACAAAGAGGGGCAAATAACATATCAACCACAAGCAGCCACTTGATGAAGAACTCTACTCTTACACATAAGAAGGATGCCACGTCTCCATATATCAACGGTGTGTGTAAGCACAACAGAAAAATTGCCAGCAGCCTAAGCACAACGTAACAATTGCCAAAGTAACATCGGTGTGTGTAAGCGCAACAGAAAAATTGCCAGCAGCCTAAGCGCAACAGAACAATTGCCAAAATAACATCGGTGTGTGTAAGCGCAACAGAAAAATTGCCAGCAGCCTAAGCGCAATAGAACAATTTCCAAAGTAACAGCGATGTAAGCGCAACAGAAAAATTGCCAGCAGCCTAAGCGCAACAGAAAAATTGCCACTGACGGGAGCACGCCTGCTGATCACAGGTCATCTCGGGTTAATGTCCTCAACCACCCTCTGGCCCAGGGATGGCTGATCGATAACGCTTAACCCAAGAAGGTTGAAATACCTAGATTAAACAGAAAAAGAAGGTTGAAACACCTAGATTAAATAGAAGGTTGAAATACCTAGATTAAATAGAAGGTTGAAACACCTAGATTAAATAGAAGGTTGAAATACCTAGATTAAATAGAAGGATGAAACACCTAGATTAAATAGAAGGTCGAAATACCTGGAGAAACACTTAACAACAAAGTTCTCTACCTGAACCTGACGCAGGGAGCAAAATGAAGCATTGTACAATAACGAAGTATGGTTATCAAAACAAAGTACAGTTGTTCAGACGAAGCTGGCACAACCCCACACACGAAGCATGATATGTTCACGAAGTTTAGTCATCAAGACGAAATGCGGTTATCTACACAAAGCTAGCACAACCATCAAGGCGAAGTGTCGTAAGGTCATGAAGCATAACTACCTAGACGAACCACACCACTCACTACAAAATGAAGTCCTCAAAAGAAAGTATACTACTTTATGATGAAGAAACCTAACCAACAACCCAAGGCACACAAGAAGCAGCGCAAAGGGATTATTTTTCTTAAGGATTGTTCGTCAAACAATTCTCAAGAAAAGGGGCAAACTGTTAATACCAAAAATACACCACCCACGTGGCCCGAGATCAAAGGAGGAGCAAGTTAGTACGCTGCCACGACACACGCGTGAAAGTCACTAAGGCTCCTTAGTTATTAAGCAAAGAATACTACATCAACACATGGATGGGGCAACTAAGTACGGTGCAACGCGATACACCTTAATAACACCATGCGTAGCTATTAGGCAAGGATTGTTATGACGATACATGGCAGGAAGCAACTTATTATGCTAGAACGACTTACACTACAATAAAACTAAGGATGCTTAATTATTAAGCTAAGGGTAAAATGGTAATATTCATGTAACATTTCCCTATATAAGGAAATATTTCTAGGCTTAGAAGGGGGTTGGTCCGCTGAAACGATGGATAGATACCTCCTCTTTCTCTCAACTCACTCTCAGAGCTCCAATTCTTCTTTAATGGAGTTCTAGGATTACTTTGTAACCAAGGTCACTAATAGGGTAATCCCTGAGTATCCCTTGGTGTAGATATAAATGAAGTATCAATCCACCTTAAAATTAATATCCCATGTTCTTTATCGTTCTTTTAAGATTCATGCTTTTATCCATTTATTTGTTATAGCTCAGTAATCTTCTTTATCATTCTTATATATTCTCAACTTAGTTGTATCTTGTAACTAGGCTATCTATGTTAACGAAGCCATTTCTATTAACTTAGGTATCCCTGGTAACTTAGTTACCTCTGTTAACTAAGGTATCGCCGTTGACTTAGTATTTGTTTTCAACCTTATGTTTTGTTAGCTCAGTTTTTCCACCCACAAGGGTATCCTAGCTAACGTAGCATGAAGTGCTTGCTGAGTATCAAATCTACCTAGGTAGATCTCATTGACGTATGATATGGGAAAATTAGTAGCAACAGGCGCCACATCTATTTTGGCCAAGGACGTAGCCATGGAGCCATGGCCACACATGCACATCCTTGCCAAGTTCAAGTCAGGGCCACATTACAAGCATATGGCCACACAACACTGTTTAACTCAACACAATTATGCAACATCTGCATATTACACGAGATATCAAAACATCGCACGGGGGGATAAATTTAGGGGTATTTGTCTGGCGGTTTACGGCAGTTAGAAAGAAATTGATGGAGATGATGGACAGTTACGAAATATGGTGCTGAGTGGACATGTTTTACACGACTATAACAGTTAACGAAACGAACTCATGTCCTCCACTCCTCCACTCTTCCACGACTTCCACCTTCTCTGTCGAGAGATCAGGGTGAGTTCAACACTATAAGAAGAGGCTTCCTCTATCTTCCAAGGCAGAACATTTGAAAACACCAGAACCTCAGAGAAAACATACCTGAGCATTCAACACACTTCTAGCCTTGAGATTTCCAGTCACACCTACGACGGAGGTCTTGAACTTTCACACCTAGAAACACACATCCTCAACCTGATCTCAAATTTCTTTCACTGTTTCCCTCCCTAAATCAACCTCTATCCTCTCTGTGACCGAAGCAAGACTTGAACGGCCAGTGACTTGGTTTAGGCTAGTCTTGTTCGATTTTGATCTCGAGCACTACGAAAGTACTCATTTGCAGTACAGTGTTTTTCAGGCAAAACATTTGGCGACCACAGTGGGATATAAATCTCTCGGTCCCAGAAGATTTTCTCAAAGATGGTTGAACTCAGGTCAGCATCAGACACCAAGAATCCCAACTCTTCAACTGACGGTGATGCAACTTCCAATGCAACACCTACCAATCCACCCGCGTCCAGCGTTCACTAGTGGATTTCGGCTGTTTTACGACCCTGAGCTATGACCCCCATTAATGGTGGTTAGTCCTACAACCATCAAAAAGGGTCGTTTCACTAGTAAAAAGTGAGACAAAATTAGTAAAAACTAAACCAACCTTATTTAGGGTCGTAAAACGAAAATTAAAATTACCAAAATAACCATCGAGTATACCACCCTATTACCACCGATCAGCATAGTGATATCTCATTAGATCTCAGCCATCCCAATAGATATCAGCCATCCATGAACACATAAAAATTCACCTAAAGCTCTATCCCTAAATTTCCTAACACAGTCGACATAAACTTCTCTTCTTCTAACTTCAGCCACCACACAACTGACCATCTTCCCTTCTGAGAAATCACTACCAGAACGAAGAAGATCGATTTTTATTCCATGTGATTAGGATTTTCTTGATTAAGTATAAAAAACCCTAATCACATGGAGTATTTACTATCTCTGATTTTGAAACCCTAGAAGGTCGATTTTTAATCTTGATTTTGAAACTCGCATAAGAAGATTTAAGTGCAAAACCTAGAAGATTTTAAGAAGAATCAGGTATAAAACCCTAACCTTATTAATTATTGCATTTGGTTTTCAATTTTGATTGATTTGCGAATGATATATCTTTCATGGTATTTGTTCTTTAGATCTAGCAATATGTATATTTGCTTAGTTGATTCCGCAGAGTTTTAAAGCATCGGTATGTTTACGTTTTCAATTTTAGTAACTGAGATTTGATCATACTTAGTTAGGGATTTAGTATTTTAGTTTTCATTTTTGCAATCCTTAATTTAGATTGATTTTTTAAGTTGTGGGTTTGCCTTTATATGAGGTGTAAGTTACACAAATTGGCTTTTATTTGATGAAGTAGTGTTGCATATTCCATCAGTGAAAAGCTTGTTATAGATACGAAAATGAGGCCACCATGTATTGGTGGATCACTTGATATTGCCTGTTGGTTTAGCATAACTTCATAAGAATTGTATTGCTCTTCTGAAGTATTTTTTGGCATAACCTCAAGAACGACGTCTATAAACAAAAAAGTTACTTTTATTTTTTCAGAGTTCACTGTGACATGGTATTTTATTTGTTTTGATCCGTATTACTTCTATTGTGGCCTTTATACGACTTGTGCCCCTCGGTAAGTAACAGTGCCACCTACTCCGAAAACTGAACTCCTCAAGAGTTCACACTTCTACATGAAATTGAAACACGATTAATTGTTTAAGCAAAGCATTAAGCAAAGCGCCTTCACAGTTTAAAGACTCAATTAAATTTACATTTAATAGTAATTTGCTGCTGGTAAGGCTTTCTTGCAAGTTTTATGTCGCTCATCTGTTTGATTATCTTGAAACCGCAAGTGTTTGTTGATCTGTTCCATTAAAAGAGTAAATTCTATTTAATGGTACACTTGACTTTCCTCGAGTATCAGGTGCTTGGTGCTAAGTCCCCAAGACTTATATTTTCATAGTGCCCTTGCTAGCATCAAAGGTTCCCATCTTTCTCTTGTGTGTTTTTTGGTAGTTATAGTCAATAATTGCATAGAGTATGATCATGATTCTTTTTTGGTGCAGATACAATTGAAGTCCTTGGCGGAAGAAATACAGGCCATTGATAAAGGATTGGATAAGGTTGATCTAAAATTTGGTGAATGTGCAAATGATGGCCCTGTATCAGAAGTTTTTCAATCTAAGTTTCAGTTGTCCCTCCATCTGCCTGTTGTCAACTTCTTATTATTGTTTTGGTTTCCAGACGTGCACAATAAATTTTGCATCTTAAGCTAAGTATAAATAATGTAACTGTTCGTATTCTAAATTTGGTTCGTTTACCACACATTTTGTTTTACTATGGATATTACATTACCTAATGTCTGACGACGCTGTTCTTGTTAGACATTAACGAGATTCACTGGATTTGCTAAAGCAGAAGTAGCATCCTTAAAATCGTTTTATTCTGTAGTGGTATGCCTTAATCTTTTGATACGTGTCTTCAGTTTTTATATCAAGTGGCGCTCTTCCTTTTTGTTTGCTTATTTCCATCTTGTGGTTGGTTAACAGGGAAAAAACGCAGATGCACTTTCTTTGTATTTCGGCGAAGACCCTGCAAAATACCCATTTGAAGAAGGTGACTACTTGCATAGTTATTATTTGGTAAGTTATATATATTATGAGAGGTAGAGATTACTGTTGCATAAACTAGTTACTATGCTTCCAGACATTTACAGAAGGATTTGTAGTCAGAATAGTTTCTAGTTTATATGATGTAAAGAATATATAGTTGCCTCACTTTTTCTGATACTCTATCTTGGTATTTTTAGGAGTATCCGTCATCTATCGGCATAAGCACAGTGGTGGGCAGGCCTAAAGCAAAGAAACTTCAGTGGCGGTACGTATGTCAACTATCTCGAAATTTCATCAAAGATATTGTACACTTTGTTCTTTAATTGTGTGCATTTTTTCCAATCAGTTTTCTTTGCTCCATAATAGGTATACATCTGAATTGTAAATCAACCTCAATGGCCAATTCAACGAAAAGTGATGCAACAACTTTGTACGTGATGCATTAAGTACCTCCTCCTTACCAGCAACCACCATAACAAGTACCTTCTTCTCCTTCCCATCAAACACCTTCCTTCCAGCCAACTGAATTTCGTAGACTTTGCAAGTCTTTAAGGTTATAACATTTTAGTTAAGCCTTGTATTTTGTGAGCTCGAGATTTAATTCCTTTTTTGTATAACTTTGAAACATATCAATACAATGAATTTTTATTTGAATGTCATTTGGTTTAATGAATTTGAGTTCATTTCATTGTAATTTCATTTGGGTGAGACAGATTTATTCAACAATCAGCTTCTGAGTGAAGGAATTCAGCCAAAGCTGATTCCATTTTTTTTAAATTAAAATTCAAGGATACGACCGACCCTAACATTCGTTAATGTAACATTGTTAATGTGCGTCGTTCATATGCTACCCATGCCGTGTGTCATACAAAAATAACACGGTCCAGATGCGACCCATTATACTACTGATGTAAAGCGTCGTAATCGGCTGTTTTACTACATGCACCGACAGTCGTAAAACACGCCAAATCCACCAGTGGTTGTGCCCAACACTCAGGCTACTCACGACGCTCCCCCTGCAACACCTACTGCTCCAGCAACTCCCGTCACCCCGGTGACTCCTGCTGCTCCAGCCAACACCTCTGGCAAGAACCCTTCTCCCACGATCAGGATTAATGCTACCACTAAAAAGGGAACAGAAGTACCAAAGACATTGACCATGGATGAGTTGGCTGAACGCCAAGACGCTCTTGCAGAAAGTCAGGTTAAAATGTTCGATACTCAACTAGGAATCCTGACTTGTCTCGAAACCTTGCTGCAAAGCTGTCGAATTTCACCAGCCAAAGAAACCCCCAAGACTACTGCTGCTAGCGCCCACTCTGCTGTGATCCATATCCGTGCTGATGAAACACCCCTTGCTCAAGTGGAATCTCACCAAAGGGAAGGACCACAACTCCGATACGTCACGACAGACAATTTGGATAGACTACTGCGAAACAGGGAAAGAGAGACAACGCTGCCTGTCCACCAACACCGACCACTATATCCATATGAAGTGCAGAGGATCCTCTCCCCAAGGGATATGTTTCTCCTCCATTCTCCTTGTATGATGGAACCGGGAATGCCCGTGAGCACATCTCACGATTTTTGGAATCATTGGGAGAACATGAATACAATCATGTACTGAGGCTCAAGGAATTTTCAAAGTCCCTTACCGGTAGAGCCTACACTTGGTACAACAACCTCGCCCCAAGCAGCATCGGTACATGTAGCGAGATGGTGAACGCATTCTACCGCAAATACGTGTCTGAACAGGTAACACTATCAGACCTAGGCAGGATGTTTCAGAGACCCAGCGAACACCCGAACGACTACGTGAAAAGATTCAGAATCCAAGCTCTCAACTGTCATGATCCGAATGTCACAGAACTACAATTGGTGGATCTCTACATCAATGGAATGATCCCAGTCTACCGAGCCCTCTTGGAGAACCTTCGCTTTCAAATTTTCTCTGAACTCCACGAAGCTACAAAGAGATCTGCCACGACTGCACCTACATTGCTACAAAGAGCCAAGCCCATGCGGAATGAAGAAGCTCGTAGTACCCGTGGCGACAGGAGTTTAATCAACAAGCAATATAACAATAGCCTGTCATCCATGAGCGTTGTCAGTGAAGGAGGGGAAATGAAGAGCCCTGCTATAGAGGTGGCACACCCAAAGCGTACAAACTCAGCTCCAAGAACCCCGAATAAGAATGCGAATCAAGTCGGGCCACAACAACCGGAGATGTGCAGGCAAAAAGCGAGACCAGAAGTACCAGACTACCCATTCCCCATGGAAGAAGTGCTAGAGTTGTTAGATACCTGGATCCAAGATGGAGCAATTGAATTACCTCCAGTACGACAGCTTCCAACTGTTGACGAAGTAGCAAGTCCAAAATATTGTCGCTACCACCGAGTCACTACCCACTCCACCGGATATTGTTTTAGTCGCAAACGAATTTTCCAAGCCAAAGTAAAATCTGGGGAGTTGCACTTGGGGAACGAAGGTGTGTATCAAGACCCCTTACTGGGTCGAGCATTCATCATTCCTGAAGAACCGGTGAACAAGAGAGTCGAAGGAATAATGTATCAATTATGTGAGACTCTCTGTCTCTCGAAGCCTCAGCGTAAAGATATGTTCACAGCTCTGAACATGATAGTATCAGATCGACACCTACCTTTTAAAGAAGCTGGTGAACAACCAACGTCCAGGAAAGAAGGGCCAATTTTAGCAAGAGAATAGGAGAAACCAACGGAAGAACAAGGCTGGGGACTTCTCACAACCACCCGCCTCTACCATGCCGAATTTCCAAAGATGGTAATTGATCCTGGATACCCAGTGAACGTCATCTCGGTCAAAACACTTAGAGCAGCCAACATTTCTCGTCGTGAAGCCATCCGTGCTCCTGTAGTCACCAAGGATCTGAATGGGATCGAGGTGCACACCTATGGGTATATTACTTTACCAGTGGAAGTTGCTACGGTCCCAATCATTGCAGAGTTCCACATCATCAAGGAAGACATGGGGAGCGACATGGTGCTAGGACACCCTTGGTTATGCAACAACCAATAAGTACTTCACAATCAGTTGTTAATGCCCCGAACATTCATGAAGGGATTCACACAAGGAGGAAGCACTGCTAAGGCGATGGTGGTGTCATCAACCGAATCCGAGGAAGCAAATGGGAACTCTCTCGGCGAGGAAGCCACTGGGGACTTGCTACAGGAAGACTCATCAGAGACGAGAAGTCCGAAAAGACCCCAGTAGACGTGGGTACAACCATTAGAATTTTTATCAAAGCTCTTAAGGACTCTGGAATTATCCATGGCAAGATATGTAGTACTACCCCAACAGGAGGAGGTGATCCAGTACCATATGTTATACCACACGAGATCCTGGAAGACTTCCCACACTTCGAATAGTACGTGAAGTTATCCACACTGAAACAAGAACCAGAGGAAATCGCAGTCTTATTCAAAGAAAGGTTCCGAAAAGAAGCAAAGGCAATCCCGCCTAAGGACGACCCACTGAACAAGACACATGTTGCAGAAGTACACGCAGTTCAGGGTTAAAGTCCCTCCCTGAAACATAGCCTTAGGGAACCCAGCACCAGATTTCCCATTTTATTGTATTTGCATTCCTCCAAAGCAACGCAACATGGCTTGCAGTAAATAGAATTTCCGTTTCAGCAGTTTAATTAAGAAAAGTCTTTTATTTCAAAAAATCTCTCACAACCAAAAGAAAATATTATTTTATCTATTCAAAAAAATGCCTACAACCCATCAAGTGTCTGGAAAAAAAAAACTACTCGAGAAAATCAGCCAAAACACACCTTGTCCCACCCTCACAAGACGCCTTTAGCTGCACCAGCTCGTTCTCCTCTTTTTGTAATTCAGCCCTCAGCTCCGCTACCTTCCTCTCCTTCTCACGAAGAACCTCCTGAGATCCATGAGCTCTGGCCTTCTCCAACCTAGCACGTAACCAAGCCACATTGAAGTCTTTGGATTCAGCCATAGCTATCGCTTTCCCAGTCTTGGACAACAGACGAATCAGCAGAGTCAATGGACTGAGTCATCATCTCTGCCATCCTCAATAGCAGAGCGCCAACTACCGACTAAGAAAATATCCGGTTCTCCCTGTCATGAGCAATATGGCCGAATTTCCTTCAAATATGGTCATATAATACTTTGTACTCGTTCAGCACCGGGAAGTTACCCACCAAAGCATAGCCGTGTCGAACTCGATGAGCTGGTGGAGTTAACGCAACTCCAGCATTGGGATAGGAAGGCTCCAGAATCACATCACCACCTACTGCTTGCTCAATCGAAAAAATAGTTGCTTCCACAACCTCAGAGACAACCTTGTCAACAACCACAGAGACGGTAGCATCTACGTTGACATTCAAGTCGCCCTCACTCTCCAGCATCTCAATATTCTCCACAATAGAAGCACCAGCATGATCCCCATGCTCCTTTTCCTGTGAACACGAAACCAAGAGTTATTAGTTAATCACTTACGAAAGAAGATTAGCAATATGAATACAAGTTCTAAGGTAAAGGTTGTTGAAAATCTGAACGACACGACTCAAAAAAGAACGAGTGCTGCGGAAAATATATATGGAATTTTGGAGATATTTTTGGACACCATCACCCTACTGGTGTCTTCTATTGTGTTCTAAAATTTCATGGCAACCCAGTTCGTGGTTCGAGAGATATAGCGTAAACACTACAGTACAGGGATATAACGTACATATGAAGCCAAAACGATTGCTGCGGAGAGCTCGTGAGGAACTTTTGGGTAAAATTTATACACAAGCTCCATTTTAATGTCTACTACCATGTGGTAAAATTTTATGCAGTAACTCTATATTGTTTGAGAAATATGGTGCAAACATTTGAGCATGTGCAAGAAGACAGATTGTCAGAACTTCCTGCGCCAAAGTTTTGCCGTAAAAAAGCGATTGGTTTAAAAAATCTATAAAGAATTTGGAGGAGATTTTTGGACATTATCTTCCTATAGATACCTACAAATACATGTTAAAATTTCATGGCGATCCAGTATGGATTTTGAGAGATATGGAATGAGCATTAAAGGAAAAGAAAATGTCATCAGAACTGCCTGCGTCAGAATTTCCGTCCCAAAGAAATGGTTGGTTTGAAAAATCTACAAGTAATTTTGGAAAGATTTTTGGACACAATCTCTCTGTGTACATTCCCCAGGACATACTAAAATTTCATGTTAATCGAGTAAGGGGTTTGGGAAATACGACGCAAACACTACAGCATACACGAGACACGCAGTCGAGAGTCTTATGCAAAATCACGTCAAGAGATGCAGAAATTCTATGAGGAATTTTGAGTAGATTTTTGGACACAATACTCTCCTGGATGTCTACAATCATGTGTCAAAATTTTGTGATGATACAACAAGTGGGCTGGGAGATATGACGCAAACACCAGGGAATGCGCAAGAAGAGAACTGTCAGAAATACGACGAAATACTCCTGTAATTTACTACTCAGCAAAAACGACGAGTTAAATGGTCTCAAATTCAAGAAATTATCCTTAAAGTATGGGCCGATCATAAAAAACGGAGTCCGAATGAGCTAGTTATGATGATTTCCGCTAGAAGAGACCAAGAAAGTAAGATTTACCTAGACAAGTTCGAGATCTATGGCCTCACCTCACTAGGAGAAGAAGGACGGGTCCCTCCACCAACTGGCTCGTCCACCTCGGTCTCACCACTCACATCGACAGCTGGGGACTTCACGTCGTCATCATGATTCGACACAGAGTCCTACAAGGGTGTACGAAAAATTTCAAGCGTCCACTAAATGAGTATACGAAGTTAAGGATCTCACCAAAGCACGAACAAATTACCTGTGATGGAAAAGGACATGGATCTATCGTAGGGGAAGGATCAATGACACGATTCTTGGGCAACTCTATTATATTACTCTTTGCTCTCTTCCTAAGTTGGACGGTTGGAGGAGGCTCCATATATTATCAAGAAAAGAATCTCAGTTAGCAAAGGCGAGAGACGGAGGATGATATGTGAATGCCAAGCAGAAAACTTACCTGAGGTTTCACGGTAAAGATGGGCCTTTCAGTTGTGTCCACCTTCTTCACGAAGTTTCCTAGAGACAGCAAAGTATAGTCCCAGAACAGAACAAATTCAGGAGTGATCCTCGTGAATCTGTCACAAGCCAAGAAAGGAACGGTCTTTCCAGGATGCAGAGAAGAGTCTAAAGATTCAAGAAAATCACTCACAGAAGAAGGACGGGAACGATCCATAGGCACATCCTGATCAAAACCCATGAACATGTCCGCCCTATCAATGTTGTACTCTTCCCTCACCAATTTGCCTTGATAGAAGCCAGGATAAAGCCTAGGATACTGCTATACAAGAACACTGTTTGTCCTTCATCATCAATATTAGTTATACCATGCGTTCCCGAGAGCAGAGCAACTTCCGAAGTCTCAGTAGCAGTCTGAAGCTGAACAACTCTCTCATCAGGAATATAACACCATGGACGGAAACAAACACTCCCCTCATTGTCCAGAAAATCCAATAGCTTCACAGAGTCCTTAGGCTTCTTCTCACTCCACCGCATGATCCTGGCATACTCCAATGTGTCGGAAGGAAGGTCATCCAGTGGAGCATAGCCGACATAATGTTCCCACAGGAAAGCTTGAAGAAATGGGAGGTTGATGAACGACGAAATTCGCCCCGCAGAAGAGCTGGATATATTCTTGGCTAAAGCACTCAAATGACCATATTGGGACCCGAGGAACAAGCTACCAATCGGCAAACACGCTCCCTGGGCTAACAACACAACATACAGAACGACATCAGGCTTCAATGTCCCAACAGGGTCATCCTCAAACATATCCCTCGACAACCAGAGTGTAAGGAAGGCCGCTATACAAATGGTATTGGTGAAAGCGTCGCTCCTACCCCAAGATGAGTACGAGTAATGGATCCACCTAACATTATTCCCGTCACCAGACGCATTCAGTGAGTAAAGTTTTTTGATTTTCGTGTTCAATTCACTGACCATGGCACTACAAGGATGCCCTGAAGAGATGTCTGAGAGATTTCCTGGTATCGGAAATTGATACAGAGCTGATACCGCCTCCAAGAAAATTGTGATCTCCCCAAATCCCACGACAGAGGTATTCGTAGAATCGCACCAACGGGAGACGAAGGCAATGATCCCACTAACATCCACATACATCTTCAATTTTCCTGATGCCCTTACAGCATGTATGATCCCAACGTCTTCTAAAATCCTGCGCACCTTGCCATCATTCAACATAGCATCCAACCAGGGAACCCACTCAGCTAAAGGATCCCTAGGAGCCTTAAAGTCAATCGACAAACCCTCATAAGTACCCCGTTGTAAAGAAAACCTAATGATTTCACTCGGGACGACGACCGATGTGGGAGAGCTAGTCTTGCTGTTTTTGAAATAAAACGAGCCCCTGAATCATCTCGACTCACGATTGGAGCAATCCTCATACCGGTCTCCTTATAAACATCAAAGAACTTGTCTTCAATGCTAGGTGCTCCAACAATGGGAGAAACAGGAGCGGCGTCATCACCATGCTTTCTCTACGACGCACAAACAATTTCAAGTAAGTCACTCATATGTGTACCAGTAATTGCATTCATAATACGCATACATTCCTAGCAACATATGAACGCGTAGACTGTTGAGGTCTATTTCAAGAGACAACTCTACTCACTTCTACTTAATCATATGATCACACCTAATGTGAAATGCTAAGAGAACTATTCCTTAAAAATAAATCCTTTGGATCACACAAACAACATCATAGACTATTTTAAATGATAGAATGATAAATACGAAACTTGAAAGGAAAACCTTTCTAACCTTTAATGAGGACGATATATTTTATCAACTATGTAAGCTCCGGTCTTCATCTTCAGTGGTCTTCGTCTCGAATACCTAAACCTATCCTAATCCGAGTTGTATTGTAGACTTATCAAGGATTGTGTTTTTGTCATCTAAACTTGACAACTGACTTGAGATAGCAACATCAGTGGTTTCAACCGAGCAATGCTCTAACAATCTCCCCCTTTGTCAATTTTATTGACAAAACCAATCTTACATATGGATTCAAAAAGTAAAATCTTTTAGCTTTAACCATAATGTACTTGATCTTCTGCAACGTCTTCAATTATGATCGAGTGTTCCTGCAAGTGAAGATTCAAGGTAGAGATAACAACTCAAAAGTCACCACACATCTTGGTTCTAGAAGGACGTAGTCCGACAAGAGTTGTTATTCAATTGAGTAGTATACAAAACTTGTAAGCATATGTTCTCCCCCTTAATGAATACACTAACTTTTGCTTTGACATGATGTAGGTGCAGAAAATGCCTCCACGCTATAAAGTCATCTTGGAAGTAAAGATATAATTACCTCTGACGAGTAAAGCATCATCATTAGAAGTTTGAGGTTTGCCGCCAAGCAGAGATGATCAGCGGGTATTGTACCAAGGACTTCATCAGTGTATCTCATGAGAAGAAGAAAAGGGAAGAGCGGATTAAAGATTAGCGAGATTGGACACGTCACCGACAACAACTGAGAATATGGTTGAGCATTCAATGCAGAATTAGAACGGTAGCATTGTCAGAGTTGACCGTTTGACTCGGTGGGAGTCAAGTCAGCATCGTTATCCGGAAGAAGATTCCACCCGCTGAAGTATAGTTGTAGAGAGTTGAGTCGTCGATCCTCCCTTGGTCGGCGAATAGTGACAAAAGGTGTCAGAGATAGCCTTGTATGTATTAGTTGTAGTCCAATATCTTGAGCGTCTATATAAGGTGAGAGATGTTGTCTGAGAAAGGGGTTGGTCGAGTGAACTTTAGGTCTAGCCTACAGAGAGACAAAGTTAGGGTTTCCTTTCTTACTCTCCTTAGCCTAGAATCTAGTGAAGAACTCAAGCTTTGTAAGAGAGAACAGTTTGGTAAGGTGAGTCATGTACTTAATTCATAATCAATAAGATGAGCTTGGAGATGTTATGCTTATGATGCTCAAGTCTTGTGTTTAGTATCTTTGAACTCCCTTTTATCTTTGTCATAATCTTATTTTTACGTTATTAGGCATCTCATACATGATTTAAAGGGGTGTATTGGTAAAGTCTATCTTGTGAGGATTTTACCAATTACATTTTGGCGATAGATAAGGTCTGAACCTGTTTTTTCTAAAAAAAATCTTTACGACTTATCAAAACCTAGATTGTTCTTTGCCCCAATGGCGTTCTTTGTCATAAAAATGTTGCTTTTTACTATTTCTTTTCATAAAAAACACTATTTGCAGTGTGTTTAGCGAAAGTTATCCTTTGGCAACCTTAAAAGTTTCCCATTTTAGTAAGGTTTTAGAACGTCACGTCGCTGTTAAGATGCTAAAAGTCATAAAGTTTCCTTTTTAAGTCATATTTTGGTGTTTCAGCATACTTTCAATTATTTAAGAGCTTCTTCTCCTTATTTAATATGGTGTTGTTATGATAATCTCCCTAGTGGTATGTTCTTCTGAAGAAAAGGAGTATTTTAGCATAATCTTGTTTAGATGTTCCTGTATGAAGCGTTTAGGTGATTGCTCATAGTCTATGATAACAGTTTGGTGATGAAACTTTCCTTTTTAGGTATATTTGTTCTTAGGCAGATTCTCTCTGGCTTGTTCTTCGGCTAACAGAGATCATTCTGGTGATGTATGGTTCATTTAGTGAGGATAATACCGTTTAAAGGTAATACTGTTTAAGTCTTTGGGCAAAATACTCATTCTAGTTGCTAAGAACAACAATGATTTTTTTTTTCGTCGTACAGATTTCAATCCAAAAAGTTAGAAATTATTATGAACTTTGGTGTTGTTGACTCTTTGAGTTTCCAAAAGTTAGGTCTTTGGGCAACTGCCGACATGATTAGGTCATTGTCTGTCAATAATTCAACTTGGTCTGCATTTTTCGTCTGTTTCTTACATGCATTCTGTAAAATTTTCTCAACTACCACCATTAACCAGTTTGGCATTTACTAACAGTACGACTAGCTTAATACTGTCAGGGAGTGCATTTGTTGTCCTTTCCAGAGAATTGGCGAATGGCGTCTAGGTGTAAAGGAGGTTCGGCGTCAACAAGCAAGTCTGCCAAGTTTCCCATTTCAGCGCAACCACTGGTTTTTCCCAATCGGCATAACACTAGGAGCAATGCAGCACAGCCTTCTGATTTCGCACATGATTTCTTCTTGAACGACACTCCAGCTCAACAATCAGCGGCTCAGCAGTCAGCGACTCAACAATTAGCAGCTCAACAATCAGCGGCTCAGCAGTCAGCGACTCAACAATTAGCA
>JAJJMA010062632.1:56326-102166 GCA_023529015.1 Papaver nudicaule
CAGCTCAACAATCAGCGGCTCAGCAGTCAGCGACTCAACAATTAGCATCTCAACAATCAGCGTCTCAGCAGCCAGTAACTCAATCGTTAGCATCTCAGCCATCAGTAGCACAGCGGTTGGTAGATCAACAACATGCAGATTTGGATAAGGTTACAGTGGTGGATGAAACTCATCTCGACGGGATACCATAAGAGGAGGAAGGAGCAGAAACGTATACACGTAGACATGGTAAAGGTGTGGATACAGGCGAAACCGAGCAACCAGCAAGAGTAGCTAGCGAAATGCCAAACGTCATAGCAGATGCGTCCAATGTAGTTGGCGGACAGTCAAGGGCAGTAGGGGGTAGTCCTAACACAGAGGGTGTTGTCTCTGTGTCATAACATAGGGTCGGTGAAGTTCCAAGTACAGTGGCAAAAACAAATAATGCTAATAGCACAGTGGCAGCAGTAGCTGGGACATCTAAAAAGTCGGCGATCACAATCTCGGAGGGCAAAGAAGGGTCCACCAATGCCACAGAAGACTTGTTAAGGAAATTCCTTCACCAAAGCACAATAAATCAAGCCCAGATGCAGCTGCAGATGCAAAACCAAATGGAGATTATTCTTCAAAGTCATAGGGAGTTAGCAGAGCAAAGCAAAAAACTAATGGAGCAACGCAGTAGAAGCCACTCAACTCATACCACTCGTAATACTGAAAGAAGCAGGCACAGAAATATGGAAGTTTCGGCGTCCACGACAAAAAAGGGAGAAGGTAGTAAGAAGGCTGGAGGATTTAAACTCAATGAGGAAAGTTTTGCGGACTCAGACAAGATGGACGGAATGAATGATTGTATGAGAAGAAAACTTCGGCGAATAAAGAAACAACTAGCAGAGGTAGCAGAAGCGCCAACAGATGATAAATTGAGGACGGCTATCTCGGAGGCAAAGAAGACACCATTTGTAGATCAAATCACCTATGGGCGTGTATCCAAGAGATTTTCCATGCCATCTTTCACGTCAATCTTCGATGGTTTGCGAGACCCATCTCAGCATCTGAAGTGTTACAGAAGAGATTTGGCAGCATGGACTGGATCAGATCCAATAATGTGCATGTCATTTCCTGGAGCCCTTAAGGATGAAGCTTTGACATGGTTCGACGGCTTAAAATCCAAATCGATTATGTCTTATAGGGATTTAGAAGAATTATTTTTGGCAACCTACATTCATAATAATAGAGTTCGCCCAGGAGTAGAAAAGTTCTTCGATATCAGAAAAAGGCCCTTAGAAACTTGCGGAAGTCATATTTTGAGGTGGAGAAAGCTTTGTAGTGAAGTAGGAACAACAGTCTCTGACAAAGAAAAAATGCGGGCGTTTACTAGTTCAATGGAGACATCTGATCCCAAATTCAAGGCTTTATATTAGAATCCGCCGAAAGATATGAAAGAGATGAGAGCGAAGCATAATGAATAGTTATCCTACGAAGAAATGCAGGAAGAGGAAGTTCGCCAGAAAAAAGAGAAAGCGAAACAAATTCATTCGATCAACATTTTTTCCTTAGCTGAGCAAGAAGAAATGCAAAGAGAATGGATTAAGATGGAGCAAAAGAAGTTAGAGGCAATGCTGGCAGGTCCCACTTCAACGACAATTGTTCCTCAAAAACCACAAGAGCAAGTACAAAATCAACAAAATGGTGGTCAACAGTGGAACCAGGGTAAAAGAGATAGTTATGAGGTAAGAGATGGTCAAGATAACAAAGGTAGAAATGATAACAGAGGTAGAAATAGCAATGGCGATAGAAGATACAAAAATAGAGGAGGATAAGACAACAATGACAACAAATGTGGATATGACAATCGGCGATCTGGCAATGGCGACAAAAAATTTAACAATGACAATCGAAGGTCCGGCGAAAAGAAAGCAGGATACCCAGACTTCCAAGATGCTACGCTACCAAAGCTTTGTGTTACATACACTAATGCATGGGGACAAATAGAGAGTTCGGCGTCCAGGAATGAGATCTGATATCCTCTCAATCGGTGAAATCCTTTGCACCCTTCTTCTAATACCAATCTTTTTTGTCAGTATCATCAATTCCACGGTCACTCTACTGAGAATTGTGCTGGGGCTCAGCGAGAGGTACATAGATTTATTTGTCAAGGCAAATTTCAAAATTTCCTTGAGCTTCCCCCAGCCCCACCCCTCACGGTTTAGCCAATTCAAAGTGTACCGGCGAACCCAGAAGTTTTCGAAGTTGAAGTTAAAAGGGATCTGCGACAATTGAATTGTTTTTCTATCGTGCATTCTACAATTAGCAGAGATGAATTTCATAATAATGTCATGTCAAGAGTGCATAAGCGGGACAAGGATGGTAAGGAGATCTTCAGTGTCGCCGTCAAGAAGACCCCATTGTTAGAATGGATGAAGAAACCAGTCATCTTTTAGCGGTAGAGGTGCCAGCTGATGGAAGAAATCATTTGGATCCACTGGTGTTGACCATTCAAATGGGAGAGTTTAAGGTTCCAAGGGTGCTCATCGATACAGGAAGCTCCGTTGACATTCTTTTTAACTCGGCATATCAAGCCATGGATTCTAAAGAGAAGCCATATGCACCTCTTATTCCCTCTACATACAGTATTTATGGATTTAATGGGATTGCCTCCAAGCCCAAAGGAGAAGTTACCTTGAAAGTCGTCACATGTGAAACTCTAATTATGGACACTACCTTTTGTGTCGTTGATGTTGACTCGCCGTACGCGGCAATTCTTGGAAGACCATGGTTACACAGCATTAAGGGAGTACCCTCGACCTACCATCAGTGGCTGAGGTTTCCAACTCCTCAGGGTGTCGCCAAATATATTGGTGATCCTTCTACAGCCAAATCCTGCAATGAAGTTGATGTCAAGATGCGTGAAACCAGAAAAGCAAGATTGAACGAGAAGAAGAAAAAGGTTAAGAAGTTGGTAAAGGCCAAGGAAATTAATGAGGTGATCGTCGATCCCAGTAAATATGTTCACTCTATAAAGGAAGGCGAGTCTTCAACAAAATCTGCAGCGGCACCTTTATAGCAGTTAAAGGAACCTTCGCCGATGGGAGAACCGGAATTACATTTCACAGCGGTAGAGCCAACAAAAGATATTAATATCGGCGAAGGAGATGTTCCCAAGATTGTAAAAATTGGTACCTTGTTGAATGAAGAGGAATCAGCACAGTTGGAAGCTCTGTTGAAAGAATATGTAGACGTCTTTGCTTGGGGAATGAATGAAATGCCAGGTATTGATCCGGAAATTGCATGTCATAAGCTAGACATTGATCCAAAGATTAGACCATTCAAGCAGCGTATAAGGAAGTTGGCACCAGCATATAAAGAGGCAGTTGAGGCAGAAATAGATAAGATGAGAGCTTCTTGTATCATTAGACCAGTCCAACATCCCGAGTGGATAAAAAATATGGTGGTGGTGCCTAAGAAGAACAAGGGAGTAAGGATCTGTATTGACTTCAGCGATTTGAATAGGGCTTGTCCGAAGAATAACTTTCCATTGCCAAGCATATATCAGACTGTTGACGCTACCTCGCGGCATGAATTATTATCTTTTATGGACGGTTATTCTGGATATAACCAGATACCGCTAGCAGAAGAAGATCAGAGGCATACGACTATCTTCTCTACTAAAGGTTTATTCTGTTATACAAGGATGCCTTTTGGGCTCAAGAACGCTGGAGCTACATATCAAAAGATGGCTCATGATATGTTTGAAAAATGGATAGGAAGAACCATTGAGGTATACGTTGATGACATGTTAGTCAAGAGTAAAGTAAAGAAGAATCATGTACAAGACTTAAAGGAAATCTTTTATCACATGCGCGTAACCAAGTTGATTAATCCTGCAAAATGCGTATTCGGCGTCACCTCTGGAAAGTTCTTGGGATATGTTGTTACGAAAAATGGTGTAGAGGCAGATCAAGCAAAAATTCAAGCTATCAGGGATATGCCTTCGCCGGTGACTCTGAAAGATGTTCAGCGACTCAATGGAATATTGGCGTCCCTTAATAGATTCATCTCGCGGTTCTCTGATAAGTGCAAATTATTTTTCCAAATGTTGAAGAATGGAGAAAAGTTCAACTGGACGGACGATCATGAGGTTGCCTTTCAAGGAATCAAAAGATATTTAGCTACTCTTCCTGCCATTCAGCCGCCGGAACATGGAGAAGAATTAAGAGTCTACCTTGCAGCTACTTCATCAGCGGTCAGCGCAGTGCTTGTACGAACAAATGGAGGAGAAACTCCGATTTATTACATAAGTCGAACTCTATAACCTGCAGAGAAAAATTATACTAAGATAGAACAACTGATTTTGGCTTTGGTTTTTGCGGCTAAGCGAATCCGTCCTTACTTTCATGCTCACTATCACGGTATTAACAAAAACTCCTATTGAGTCTATTTTACATAGTTCACAAAGAGCAGGGCGCATTGCAAAATGGAATGCCCAGATAGAGCAGTTCGGCGTCAAATATGAAATCAGAACAGCTCAACGGTCCCAAGTTATCGCTGACTTTCTAGCAGACTTCCCAATTGAAGAAGAAGATGTGGAAAGTGAAGATATTCCCTTCATGGAAGAAGATCCAGATGATGGAGTACCTGAGCTGTTGAAAAGATATCCAAATTCGTGGGAGGTATACGTGGATGGATCGACAAACAAAGAAGGTAAAGGAATATGAATTGTTTTCATTTTGCCGAAAGGTTCAAGGATAGTTCATTCACTGAGATTAGAGTTCTCAGCTACCAACAACGAAGCAGAATATGAGGCTGTGATTCATGCTATGAGACTCATTATTGAGATGGACATCAGCAACATTCGCCTAACCAGTGATTCTCAGTTGGTGATTTGAAAAATCTTGGGGAGATATGAAGCACATGACAGTTCGTTACAGAAATACCTCAAGCTGGCTAGGGAGTACGTTCAGAAGATCAACGGTATCCAGTTCAGGCATATATGCAGAAAAGACAACAGGCACGCGGATGCCCTGGCATTCATCTCTTCTATGATGGCAGACCCATAAGTACCTTCCATTGCAATTGAACGAGTAAGAATGTCGTCAGTTGAAAAGAGGGAGCAGTGAGAGGTGTTGGCAATGGAAGTGGAAGAATCAACGGAGACAGATTGGAGAACCCCAATCAAATATTACCTAAAACACCTTACAACGCCAGGAAAAAAGATCCTTGCACATCAAGTCATCAGTAGATCGGCGAACTATGAGCTACGAGAAAGAATATTATACCACAGATCTTTTTCTGGGCCTTTATTAAGGTGTGTGTCAAGGAAAGAAGGCAAGAAGTTGTTAAAGGAAATCCATGAAGGAGATTGTGGAAATCATAGTGGTCAGCGGGCATTAGCTTTATAGGTGAGAATGCAAGGATACTACTGGCCCTGGATGAACATCGATGCTGCAGATTATGCTCGGCGATGTAAGCAATGTCAACTATTTGGAAGAAGGATTAAAGCACCGGCAATGTCATTAAACTCAGTTCTTAGCCCCTGGCCCTTTGCCAAGTGGGGGGATTGATATCATTGGACCATTGACCCCAGGGTCAGGGCAAAGGAAGTATATCATAGTGGCTACCGATCATTTTACCAAATGGTGTGAAGCTAAGGCATTAAGGCAACGGACATGAAAAGAATTTTTTACATTCACTTCGGAAAACATATTTTGTAGGTTCGGCATTCCAGCGGAGATATGTACTGACAATGAAAAAGAATTAGTTGGTGAAAACATTGAAAACTTACTGGCTACATACGGCGTGAAGTTGGGAAAATCAACCATAATCTATCCACAAAGTAATGGACAGGCCGAAGCGACAAATAAGACCATTGGAATGGGGTTGAAGAAGAGAGTGGAACTACACAAGAAGGCCTGGTGTGAACATTTGCACAACGTCTTGTGGTCTTACAGGACAACTGTCAGAGAGGCAACTGGAGCATCTCCCTTCCTACTTACCTTTGGTGCAGAGGCAGTACTACCATAAGAAGTTATGTTGCCGACTACAAAACATGAAGCATGGGAAAAGAACTTGAACACCGACTTGATCTTGGCAAAGCTGGATGATTTGGAAGAACAACGGCTAATCGCCCTGACCCACATGGAGAATTATCATCGGCGACTAGCTAGAGAATACAACAAGCGTGTCATTCTTAGGGAGTATCAGCCGGGAGACCTTGTGCTGCGAGAGATACCGCCGTACCATAAGAAAAAAGGTTGTAAGAAGATGGAACCAACATGGGAAGGCCCTTACATTATAAAGCGTGCAGCTGGAAGTGGAGCCTATGTGTTGATGATGAACATGGCAAAGAACTAGAGCATCCTTGGAACGCCAAGTTTATCAATATATATTATCCTTAAAGCTATATGTAAAATCCGAAGTCTTGGGCGGACATAATGCCCAAGAAATCTTATTAGCTTCTGTAATCAGTGAGAAATAAGATCCGGGGACGTAGGTTTGCTATCATGCGCCGAACCCCGTTAAAAAATCACTGCGTAATTTGCTTTCGTCTAACTAACACAATATCACGGTAAGAATGCTAACATAAACGAACCAATAGTTCGCCGAACAAAGAGTCAACAACTCTCATTAAAGGCTAAAAAGCCATACGCTAAGCAAAAGACTGTCAAATACCTCTAAGCTTAAAAAACCTATCTATCATAACTATCAAAAAAAATTCTAAGGATAAAAATATACATTCGCTGAGGTAAGGAAGCTTCAAGATTAAATGATGTTTACTAAGGAAAAAAACTGCCAAATACTTGAAGACAGAAATCGTACGTTGAGGCAAGAACAATCAGCGACAAGATGCGTATCCTGGATTTCGATGGTAAAAAAGCTATGGGTAACGGTAAATTTGGCCATTGGAACTATAAATCCCTTCGTGTTACTTGATGATCTGTAAGTGATGGCATAAAAATATAAAAATCCAAGATCACTCCCCAGGGGACGGCTCTCGGTGAACCAACCACTTATAATAGATCGCCGACGGGCACAAGTAACAATGTATAACGAGCGGTTGTGATATGGACCAGTCGGATAACCATACGCTAATCATTTGGTCCAGGTAGGCTCGGTTATCAACAACATACAGAGGTAAAGTCGCCGAACTAAAAATAATACTTTGGCTACAAAAAAGCAACAAAATATATTCCAACTAAAGCAACAAAATACATAGCGCATTCATAGGCCTTGTGCCGCAAAAACTAAAATGAAAAAGTTCCATCTGAATTACAAGAGTTTGAAAGCAAAACAAGAAAACAAGGTATCCTGGGAGAAATACATTCCCAATGTTTTAAACCTTGAGATAAATTTAGCACAAGTCACACTTCAGGTTGTTGGCTGGAAGAAGAGCCATCTTTAGACACTTGCGATTCTGGAGGCTTCAGGGAGTTGTTCATTGCCAACCTCATATCCTTATCATCATTCACGCCATCAGCTGGTCCTGTTCCCTCAGCGATAACAACACCTTTACCTCTAGAGTCTTGCTGAGGCATCTCAGTATCATCATGCTGTGGATCGCCGACTTTAGGGTTTTCTTCTTCAATATCGCTGCCATCATCCTCATCTTCCTCTGACCCAGATTCGCTATCCTCTTCTTCTTCACATTCGGCGTCTTCTTCACCTTCAGCGTTTTCATCAACGTCAACGGTATCAGGAACATCTTCCTTCATGAAGTCAGGAACGGTGTCGGGACCATATTCTTTAAGAATAGGAATCTTGTGCTGTGGACAAAAGGTCGCCAGATAAAGCTGAATCCCAGCGAACGCTGCCATATTCAAATTTTCAATATATTGCTCTTCTTGCTCCTGTGATTGCTTTCGGGCAAGAGTCAAATCACTTTGAAGAGTGTCACGCATGTTGTAGAGTTTGGTAACCAAGGAGTTTTGGGTCTCTAACTTTTCTTGCAAACCTTGGAGAGTCTTGACTTCATTCTGTAAATTGGTGATTTGGCCAGAAGACTGAAGCTGGGCATTCTGCAGTTCGGTAATCCTTTGTTCACACTGCTGATGTTCCTTCACTTGCTCTTCCATTCGGGAGATTTTGGAAACACACTCCTGGTGTTCTTCAGCGGCAGACCTTTGCTCCTGAAGTTGAGCTTCAAGTGCCATGTTCCGTTCTGCAGAAAAATAAAGGTAAAAATTGAGCGGAGGCAGAGGCAATTTACAAGTACTTGGGCGATTTGAAATCCTAGGAATCTACCTTCTAACTCATGCACATGCCTACGAATACCCTCTTGGGCGGCGTTAACTGTCGCTTTTTCATTCTGCAATAGGGAAGAGGTTCTTGTATGATCTATAAAGCAATGACATTAAAAGAGTCAGAAAGAGTAGCTAACCTTGGAGTCCTTTCTGTTCCTTAGCTTCTTCCTGCAGTTTTCACCGTAATTTTTTAGCTTCCTTCTTCTCTTCAGATACATGGTGCTGAAGGGTAGCTTTCTCTTGGCGAAGCTCGTCAATCTCTTTTTTGAACTGGGAATTCAGAGAGATGTTGCCAATGTTGCGCTGAAATTTCTGAGGCCATACAAAGATTGGTATATTAGGGGTATGCTTAGAAAAATAAGAAGGAAATAAACTGAGGCAATAACATACCAAGATAGCGTTGCAGAACTGCTCGTGCGGAGTGAGGTGAGCGACAGCGGTAGTTAACTCTGCAGGACTTAAAGCCAAACCAGGTGCGCTAAGCTTGGCCATGGATTCATAGTAAAGAGAGTTTTGTTGACTATCTCCTCGATTCGCTAACTGAGTAAAGGAATCATATAGCTTTTTAAAAGGAGCTAGCTCAGAGTTTTTCTCCTCATTCTCTGGCATTCTACTCAAGTTAAGGAGTTGCCCAATGACTCCGGCATCAAAAGATGGAACAATAGATTGTTCGCTGACATTATCTTGACGAAAGGGAGATTGTAGGTTTTCTTCAGCGGACGGATGAAAGTCACCCATATCAGTTTCAGTAGGTTCTTGGACATTGACCTTCGGAGTTTCAAGGGTTTCATTGACGACATCAGAGGATTTTTCTTGCTCAGCGATGGAATCCCTACTTCCAGAATCGTTGAACTCAGTTGACTCGCCTTTCTCCTTGAGCTTGGCAAGCTCATCTTTTTTCCTAGACAAACTGTCAGACACATTAGCTGCAGAGGAAACTGGTTGCTGAAGCAAGACTGGTTCCGCCAATACTTCGCCGGTAGTATCTCTAGTATTCGCCTCTTTCAGAGGCTCAGAAGGTTTTAAGCCGGGAAGTTTCTGTTTCAGTTGGTTTTGAATTTGTTTGCAAGGCTTCTAGTTTGCTTTTCTTGCTCTCCTGTTTGTTATTTTTGGCAGGTGGCTAATAGAAAAACAAATACTATCTCCGTCAGTTCAGGAAACAAACAGAGGCAAATATATACATATATTTAAAGTTTTAAGAAAGTGTTTGTTACCTGAACTTTGTCTCCAGTACTTCCTTTTCTCTTATTGGGCTTAGGTTTCTTTGTTTCATCCTGGGCATGCTCAGACTTTTTTACCCAGTGACCATCGGGCCCCACAACGAATTTGCCATCTTGGACAACATACTCTTTTTCTTCAGTCCAACGAACTTCCCAGAAGTCTACACCGTTAAATCGTTCATGACCAGCGGTAAAGTTTCGGCGAACTATTTCTTTGTTTTCGTCTTCCCAGCCTTCAAGCCATGGTCCTTCAACCACACAAGGGAGATCGTTCCAGTGATTTTCTGTTCTATGATGCATTGTTGGTTTGGCGGCAGTATAAGAGTCTTTGTCTGCATCTCTTAGAAATTTCTTATCCTCTTTGACGGATTTCTTGGACACTATACGATAAGCCCAAGGTTCGCGTCTCCTTTCACAATGTTTCACTTCATATTGATCTTTGAAGTTCTCTATGGTATATAGCTCAGGACTGAGGAACTCCTTATTCCTCGGTAAATTGGGATAGTTGGTGGTGTAATGACGCCGAGCAATCCACTCATACATGATACGAATGGAGTTAGCGGTAAGCTGTGAAGGGCTCTTGTCAACATAAAGAAGAATATCGAGGAGGATAGGATCAACGGGATCATACAATGGAAATTTGTATCCGTCCTTGAGCTGACCAAAGGATATGATAAGTTTGTTTGATCTTGACCTTCTTGGCGAATATGATCCAGCAAAAGTTTGTGGGAGGGAGATTTGATACCGGTGAGGACGGAAAGCTTTAGAGACTTGTTATCAATCTTGTCATTTGCACAGTACTCGTCCCATTTGTGAAGAAGGACTCTCTTTTTAGTCACCTTTGGGTTCGACGACGGTGAATTTCCTTCATGATCTGACTCTTGAGTATTAGAGGGAGAATTAGGAGAATAGGTCTCATCTGTAGAAGTCATGGAAAGAATAGAAGAAGATCAGAAAACACAGGGGCGGCCGGGAAAAGGAGTTGCAGCGGTGGAAAATCACCGGAAAAGTGGAGGAAACAGTAAAACGGAGGAAAAAAAGATTCTTTAGGAGAAGAAAGGGGCTGAAGAGAGCTTATGGGTGGAGAAAATAGAGAAATCCACTGAAACTGAGGCTTAAACTGGTGGTTAGGTGGTGGTGTGACGGCGTTTAGGGTTTGAAGTTGGAGCTCTGAAGAGAGAGAAGAAGAATTCAGAGATTTGGAGAAGAATGGGAGTTGACTGGGAAGAAGAAGGAATATATAGGTAAAGGGATTCAACCGGCTCTGCAGGTCATCAGGTCAAAAGGACTACCGACATTCGCGGCATGGATGAGACGTGTTAAAGTAATGGAGAAATAGCGAACGTGGGAAGGCATATTTCGGCGAACAAGAAATTTCATCTCCAGCAGTCAAGATCTTGGAGATGAAAGAGGCAAAATGTAGGTGCAGAAATGCCTCCACGCTATAAAGTCATCTTGGAAGTAAAGATAGAATTACCTCTGACGATTAAAGCATCATCATTAGAAGTTTGAGGTTTGCCGCCAAGCAGAGATGATCAGCGGGTATTGCGTCAAGGACTTCATCAGCGTATCTCATGAGAAGAAGAAAAGGGGAGAGCAGATTAAAGATTAGCGAGATTGGACACGTCACCGACAACAACTGAGAATATGGTTGAGCATTCAATGTAGAATCAGAACGGTAGCATTGTCAGAGTTGACCATTTGACTCGGTGGGAGTCGCGTCAGCATCCTTATCCGGAAGAAGATTCCGCCCGCTGAAGTATAGTTGTAGAGAGTTGAGTCGCCGATCCTCCCTTGGTCGACGAATGGTGACAAAAGGTGTCAGAGGTAGCCTTGTATGTATTAGTTGTAGTCCAATATCTTGAGCGTCTATATAAGGTGAGAGATGTTGTCTGAGAAAGGGGTTGGTCGAGTGAACTTTAGGTCTAGCCTACAGAGAGACAAAGTTAGGGTTTTCTTTCTTACTCTCCTTAGCCTAGAATCTAGTGAAGAACTTAAGCTTTGTAAGAGAGAACAGTTTGGTAAGGTGAGTGATGTACTTAATTCATAATTAATAAGATGAGCTTGGAGATGTTATGCTTATGATGCTCAAGTCTTGTGTTTAGTATCTCTGAACTCCCTTTTATCTTTGTCATAATCTTGTTTTTACGTTATTAGGCATCTCATACATGATTTAAAGGGGTGTATTGGTAAAATCAATCTTGTGGGATTTTACCAATTACACATGACAAGCACATCGATTTTACTCCCCCTATGACACTGCCGAGAAGACATATGTCGAAGTATTTGGAAGATTTTACTCCCCCTTACTACAAGATTTCTCCCCCTTTTTGTCAGACAAAAGACAAAGAAAAATATGTATCATCACAAAATAACATCAATCAATGTAGACAAAGGTAAACATACCTGAAACGAGAGATTAAAAGGCGCAATTCTCCCGCAATTTCCACAGCCGCACACCCCAAAAGAAATTACCATGAAGTACAAGTTCAAAAGAACTCTCCCCCATTATGTGTCATTCCCTAAAGAACAACGTGACGACCTTCCCAAGCAAGGATTTTAATAAAAACCTTGGGTTTATAGTACAATTTCACAAGTAAAATTATGTTTTTCATTCCTTGCCAGTTACAGTCATATTTTTAGGAATTCAAGGCTTAATCTTCCAAATTCTCAAAGAGTTTCGGTCAACCATCACCTTTAGAGAAAACATAAGGTTACCCCTTCATAGTGGTTGTAAGACTAAGAACGAAAGGTATAACATCTTATCCAGTGGAGTCCAATATTGTATCCTACGAGGTTCCTCCATATCAAAATCGTCTCCCCTTAGCCATAAGAGTCAGAAGCATGGATTTTGATAGTTCTTCGTAAATTGCTTTACCCGAACGGGTGGTATGGCTAAAAAAGAAAGTTCACGATTTATGCAATATGTTCACAGAAATAATCTTAAAGAGAATTTTTGGTATTGCATTCAAACATATAACTCAATTATATTTGAAAGGCAAGTAAAAGTCTAGGCTTTATAACCAAAACACATGAAGCAAAAGAATGCTTTTATCCAGATAATGCAAAGAAGAAAAAAGAAATTATTCTTCAGTTACCTCCTTCTCTGGTTCTTCATAAACAGTCCAGTCACGTTCAATAGCAGCTACCCTTGAGGTGAGATCAATGATGAGATTGCTGAGTTTTTCAAATTCCTTGCTTAAACTTTGAACGTGTTCAAGAACAACATCAAGTTTCATATCAGACACCTTTCTCTGCTCTTCAGGAACACCGGAATTTGAGCATTAGGCTACCATTGCCTTGTTTCCTGATGATAAACTAGATTCACTGTCAGAGGATTCAAGTCGAATCTTTTTACAGGAAGGTAGAATAACAGTCCATGTATTATCATTCATCTTGCAGTTTCAATCCCAAGGAGAGAAGAATTACTTCTTTGATATAGACTGATAAAATATCTCTTCATACTCTTCATTTATAAAGGTCAGACATAGAGTTTAGGTTTTTAAAGAGATGCCATGTCGTTCATGAAAGGTAGTGTGAGCGACTTATAAGAAGCAGTTTTTTATTAAGGTAAAAAAGGCATTTAAGCACAGTGTGACCACGAGGGTACATCTCATAAGACAATCTTTTACCAGAAATAATAAGTTTAAAATGTCAACATTATGATTTTTAAAAGAGCATATATTCCTTTTGGCTTGCTGGTAGGTGATACAGGTGTATCTCCTTCTAGCTTTGGGAACTTAGTCGACCTCGAGTTAATTGAGGGAAGAAGTCTATTTAGGAAAGGATTCCTATATAGAGAAGGATTCTTAGATTAGGAAATACAGTAGAACCCCTATAAAATAATCCGCGATAAATTAATAGTCGCGCTAAAATAATAAATTCTTCCGGTCCCGAGTCGGTGCCAGGGCGTTAAAATAATAATTCGCTAAATTTATAAATTAATAATAATTTGAAACCTTACCTAGGTCCCAAGTGACGTATAAATTAATAACTCTTTAATATACATAAAATTAGTTGTATATATGCGATAATTTGGTAAAGAATGACTCAATTTTGACCTGGTTTTTCATGAAATTGATGTAACCTTGAATTTCATCTTGGACTTTTCTTAATTATATAAGAGTTTTGGTGATGTCGTTTCATGCAATAAACTATTTAAAATGTTCGCAGCGTTGATAGCGTAGCATGTACAATGAATTCTGTTGGCTCATGTTGAGTGCATCTAATAATCGTTATTTTTACCATATTAGTGTACACTTTAATAAGTATACAGTGCTCAAAGTGTAGGTACATCCGACTGTTTCTATTTTTTGACTAAATCCTAGTGAAAAATAAATAATTTCTTATAAATTAATAATTATTATATTATAGATTATTTAATATCGCGCTAAAATAATAAATTTTGTCGGTCCCAATGCTATTATTTTAAAAGGGTTATACTGTAGATTCCTAGGAGGTTTTGGGAAACCCAAACTACTATATATAGAGGTACCTAGCTCATAGCTTGGACACCGTAGGCATCTAGTAAATCTAGAGAAGAAGTTTGTGAGGTAACCATTGTGTTGCAAAAGCAAGCTTAGTGAGATTGTGAGCGTGAAAGAGAGAATTGTAATATTGTCTTGTTCATAATCTAGAGAAGATATCTTTCTTCTTAAATCTGTCCTTGTGTCTACGTTTTACGTATCTTTCGTCTATTGTTATTTCGAATTCTGCCATAATAACTCTAGTCATCAAGAGTACGGAGATCAAACGTATCAAGTTGGTATCATAGCTGGTTAGCTCTTTTAAGGGAAATACTGTGGTTTATGGTCTTCACTAGATCTCTCTGCAAGAAGCTTGGTGAGTTACTCGTAAAGCATGAAGACGTTAAAAGGACAAGGAACCCTAGGATGAAGCCAGGCGATGATACTCCAGAGACTACTGAGGAGCAGGTAGCTACACTACAGAAAGACATGAAGTCAATGCAAACAACTCTTGAAGAGTTGAAGAATTGTATTCTTTCCAATATTCCCAAGCCAAAGACAAAGAAGAGCAAGACTCCATCTGAGGTTGCGGATGATGAGGAAGAAGAAGATGAACCAGGGGATGAGGAAGAAGAAGATTTAGGGGATGGAGAAGAAACCAAAGAACCTAAAGAAACCAAACCTCTTGGTAAGAAACAAATAATCTAAAAATCGATTTCCGTGTTGAAATTCCATACTTTGATGATAGTATCGACGTAGAAAAATTAGATGATTGGATAGAGCGTCTAGAGACGTATTTTTCCTTTGACAAGTTCAATTCAGGAAGAAAGATTTCTTGTGCGACATTGAAGCTACAAAAGTGCTCTAATATGGTGAAAGCTTATAGAAGACAAAACCAAGGAGCATTGTCGTGGAAGAAGTTCAAGGAAGTCATAAGGAAACAATTTTATCCGGTTGGCTACCTTGAAGAAAGATGGCTCAAGTGGTACAACTTGAAGCAAGCATACAACCAATCCGTGCAAGAATATACTTCAGAATTTCATAATCAAGCTATGGTTTTAGATTTGGACTTAGGAGATAATGCTATCTATATGAAGTACATCTTTGGGTTCCATGAGTATATACGGAAGGATTTGAAGATGTTTTCAGTCGATACTATCGATGAAGCAAGC
Source organism: Papaver nudicaule (assembly GCA_023529015.1). Taxonomy (NCBI): domain Eukaryota; kingdom Viridiplantae; phylum Streptophyta; class Magnoliopsida; order Ranunculales; family Papaveraceae; genus Papaver; species Papaver nudicaule. Next base: position 71,401 of record JAJJMA010062632.1, read on the forward strand.
GTAAAAGCCCATGCCATTGGAGGTAGGCTTAAGAAAACTGACTCTCAGGTGAACCCGAAGATGAAATATGGAGGTACCAGCGTCAAAGAGGTGAAAGAAGCAAAGACGAAGGGAAGTTCAATGAAAAATGAGGTTTGTCTTGCACACATTTCAAGCAAACAGAGAACGTAGTAGACAAGTGTTGGGAGAAGCATCCTCATCTTAAGCCAAGAGGGATACAGAAGAGAGAAGCCAAGAAGACCGCACTAGTTGCTCAGATTCCAAAAGAAGTTCAAGGACTGACGCAACCTAACTCGAAGCTTTTTCTAATGACCGGAACAACAGAAGGACCTACAAGAGATGATCCTAGGGAACGACTCTTCATTGCGAATATGCAAGTTAAGACAACATTAGTTGATGTTGTTATTGACCCAGGAAGTCAGAAGAATTTACTTTCAAATTCTTTAGTACAAAAGTTAGGCTTGAATACATTCAAACATTCAAAACCATACCCGTTAGGATGGCTCCAAAAGGAAGGAGGATTACAAGTTACGCAGCAGTGTACGTTCAAGTTTGCTCTAGATGAGACCTACATTGACGAGGTTACATGCGACGTAGTTCCTTTGGATGTTTGTCAGGTGGTACTGGGAAGTCCTTATTTATGGGACAAGGATGTTACTTTATATAGAAGGGAGCAGAAGTACACCTTTAAGAAAGAAGGTGAAGTTTATGTAATTCGGGCTATAGAGTCTCCCCTTGAAGGAGAAAGTCTGATTACAGCCACTCAGGCTAAGCGGTTGGTGAATGCTAGTACAAATTTTATTCTCCTTGTGATCCATTCTCTAGAAGAGAAGCCGAGTAGAGTTTGTTTGACTACTTTGTCTAAACAGCAAGAAGACGACCTAGATAGGTTGAAGATGAAATATGAAGACTTGTTTTCAGAAATTATGGGGTTACCACCAAGGAGGAGTGTGGAACACGAGATCATGTTGATGGGTGAGAGTTCTCTACCTAATGTGGGTCTTTACAGCACGTCCGTGGAAGAATCTGAGGAGATAAAGAGACACATCTTAGAACTTCTTGAATTAGGAGTTATAGTACGTAGTGCTTCACCATATGGATCAGCAGTATTGTTGGTATCAAAGAAGGATGGTGGCTGGCGTATGTGTATAGATTACCGAGCCTTAAACAAAATCACTGTCAAGAACCGGTACCCGTTACCACGGATATATAACATGATGGATCAATTGGAGGGTGCTCGAGTCTTTACAAAGTTGGATCTTAAATCTGGTTATCATCAAGTGAGAGTTCGAGAAGATGATACATGGAAGACTACTTTCAAGACCAAACAAGGCTTGTTCGAATGGTTGGTAATGCCATTTGGTTTGTGTAATGCTCCAGCGATGTTTATGTGTTTGATGAATGATTTGTTACGACCATTTATAGAAGATTTTGTCATTGTTTACTTGGATGATATCCTCGTATATAGCAGAACTTGGGAGGAACATCCTGTTCACGTTGATAAGGTATTTCAAGTGTTACATGAAGGCCAGCTGAAGTTGAACAAAAAGAAGTGTGAGTTTGGAAAGAAAGAGTTGGTATATCTCGGTTTCATTGTTGGTGGTGGGAAACGTAAGATTGATCCAAGGAAGGTTGAGGTGATCACTAAGTGGCCAAGACCTAGCACGGTGACTGAAGTCAGAAGTTTCTTGGGAGCTTGCACATACTTGTGCAAGTTTATTAAGCATTTTTCTACTATTGCTGGACCACTACATGGTATGACGGGGGCTAAGGCAAAGTTTGATTGGCAGCAGACCCGTGAAGACGCTTTTCAGTTACTTAAGAAAAAGATTTCAGAAGCATCGGTATTAGCTTTACCTAATTTACAACGTACTTTTGAAGTAGAGTCAGACGCTTCTAACTATGCATTAGGAGGAGTGTTGCTACAAGATGGTAAACCAGTGGAGTACCATTCAGAATTGTTCTCGGGTGCTCTTAAGAACTATCCACCTTACGACAAGGAATTCTATGCCTTATATCAATGTGTTAAACATTGGAGAGTGTATCTCTTAGGTAAAGAAGTGTTAGTGCACTCGGATCATAAACTATTGGAGTATCTACATGCACAAACCAAGTTACAACAAGCTCGACACATGAAGTGGATGTCCTACTTGATGGTATTTCATATAATCATCAAGTACAAGAAGGGAGTTACAAACAAGTTGGCTGATATGTTGTCAAGACCGCCTTAGTTTATTGGTGGCTATGCGGATTCAGCCAATTGTTCCTCAAGAGTATGTTGAGTCGTACGCATCCAGTAAAGACTTCAAGAAGGTGTTAGAGAAGGTAAAAGGTGGTTCGAAAGGTGAGTTTGAACTCCGAGATGGGTTATTATACAAAGGTCAATTATTGTGCATTCCAGAAGATGGAGATTGATTACAATGGTTGAGAGAAGCACATACATCCCGAGTTGCTGGACACTTTGGGATAAATAAAACGTTGCTCAACCTACGATGTTATGTCTTTTGGCCAAAGATGCAAGATGATGTGCCTAAGTTTGTTCGAGGTTGTAAGTTGTGTTGCACATCTAAACCCTCAAACATGAAACATGGGTTGTATCTACCATTACCGGTACCATCTAGACCTTGGGAGAGTATTTCTATGGATTTCCCTGGTGGATTGCTGAAGACCAAGTCGGGTCATGATTACTTGTTCGTTGTGGTTGACCGGATTAGCAAGATGATTGCATTGATTCTATGTACAAAGACGGTGACAAGAGCGGGTGCAGCAAAGCTCTTTTTCGAGCATGTGTGGAAGCATTTCGGGTTACCTACCTCGATTATTTCTGATAGGGATAGTCGGTTTCTTAGTGTAGATGGTGAAAAATGAAAGAGGGACAAAAATGTAAAACAACTCTCTGATTATGCCTTGCCTAAAGGCAATTGCCTACTCAGGCACATCTCTATAGCTCAGAATGCAACATGTTCTACGAGCTGAGTATACTCTCTATGAGTTCTCTCTTATAACTCCTGGTGGAGAGAATGATATCATAGTGCAGTGCTAATAACCCCACCAATTTATAAACCCATCAATTTACTTCATGTCGACATCGCCTCGAATTCCTCGATATCAGAACTAAATTGCTCACTGGTATATGGTGGAGAGTTAACAGAGACCTATCCTCACATATTTCCTTTTAAAATACGACTCAACACCTGAGTCTCAATGAAAACCTCAGAAACATCGTGGCTCTAGGCCTGTCCAGAGCTCTATGAGAAGCAGACAATAGCCTAAACACACTTAGGCATGCCACAATCTAAACACAGAATGACCTAATATACCATGGATAAGCACGCCATGACTTAAAATAGTGCAAGTGCACAAATATGCCATAGTCAAATGGCGTGGCCTAAATACGCTAAGAAAGGGTTGGCCTTGTCCAAACGCCAAGGCCGTAGCCACGAAGCCGTGACGCTATACTCATGGCGCCACGAGAAAATTGTCCTTAGCGGCCAAGGCCGTAGCACCTTAGGCATGGCGCCATGAGCTATGGCGCCACAACAGTTGGCCTTGGCCAGTGGCCAAGGTCGTGGCCTCCTAGGCCATGGCACCATAAGCTATGGCGCCACAACTGTTGGCCTTGGCCAGTGGCCAAGGCCGTGGCCTCCTGAGTAGTGGCGCCATGATGCATGGCACCACAAGATCTAACCTTGGCCTATGGCCAAGGTTGTAACCACCATGCCATGGCGCCATATCCATGGCTCCATGAGTTCCTAGCCTTGGCCAAAGGCCAAGGCTGTTGCTGTGCAACCACCACACGTGCTTCTAGCGCCACAATTACATTGGCCATAGAGCCATGCCCATGCAACGCTGTTTAAACTTAACACAACCATCCAATATCTGCATACTACACGAGATACTACCTCCGTTCCAATTTACTGGAGGGTTTTGGTTTTGATATACTTGCTAAAATTGGTATTTTTTCACAATTTTTTTTAACAACACCCAAGCATTATATCTTCTATGTTACATTTCCAAACTCAAATACATTGATTTTATTAAAAAAATTGTGAAAAAATACCAATTGTAGCAAGTGTATCAAAACCAAAACCGTCAAGTAAATTGGAACGGATGGAGTATCAAAACATCACACGGGGGGATAACTTTAGGGGTATTGGTCTTACGGTCTACGACAGTTAGAAGGAAAGTGATAGAGATGGTGGACAGTTACGAGAAAGTGGTGCCGAGTGGACACGTTTTACACAACTCTAGCAGTTACAGAGCACAACTCACGTCGTCCACCCCTCCACTCTTCAACGACTTCCATCTTCTCTGTCGAGAGATCAGGGTGAATTCAACACTATAAATAGAGACTCCCTCTATCTTCTAAGGCAGAACATCTTTTCCAGAACCTCAGAGAAAATACCTGAGCAACTCAATACACTTCAAGCCTTGGAGATTTCCAGTCACCCTTACGACGGAGATCTTGAACACTTACACCCAGAAACACACATCCTCAACCTGATCTCAAGTTTCTTTCATTGTTTCCCTCCCTAGATCAACCTTTATCCCCTCTGTGATAGAAGCAAGACTTGAACGGCCATTGACTTGGTTTAGGCTTGTCTTGTTCGATTTTGATCTCGAGCACTACGAAAGTACTCAGAGACGGTGCATTGTTTTTCAGGTAAAAACATTTGGCGACCACAGTGGGAGATCAATCTCTCGGTCCCAGAAAACTTTCTCGAAAATGGTTGAACTCAGGTCAGGATCAGATACCAAAAAACCCAACTCTTCAACTGAAGGTGTTGTAACCTCCAGTGCAACACCTACCAATCCACCCACATCCAACGTTACGCTCAACGCTCCAGTTACTCAAAATGTTTCCCCTCCAACACCTGCCGTCCCAACGACTCCCGTCACCCTGGTGACTCCCGCTGCTCCAGCCAACACCTCTAGCAAAAACCCTTCCTCCACAGTTAAGATCAATGCTACTGCTGAAAAGGGGAAGGGGGTACCAAAGGCATTAACCATGGATGATTTGGCCAGGCGCCAAGACGATCTTGCAGAAAGCCAAGATAAGATGTTTGATACTCAACTATGAATCCTGGTTTGTCTCAAGACTCTGACTCAAAGCTGTCAAGTTCACCAGTCAAAGAAACCCCTGAAGCTGTTGCTGCTGGCGCCCGCTCCGCCTTCATCCACATCTGAGATGACGAAACACCTCCTGTTCAAGAGGAGTCTTACCAAAAGGGAGGACAACAACCCCGCTACGTCACGACGGACGATTTGGATAGGCTACTACGAAATCCGGAAAGAGAGACGGTGCTACATGTCCACCAACACCGACCGCCATACCCATACGAAGTACAGAGGGTTGCTCTCCCCAAAGGGTATGTTTCTCCCATGTTTTCCCTGTATGACGGAACTGGGAACGCTCGTGAACACGTGTCACGGTTTTTGGAGTCACTGGGAGAACACGAATACAATCATGTATTGAGGCTCAAAGAATTTTCAAAGTCTCTGACTGGGAGAGCCTACACCTGGTACAATAACCTCGCCCCAAGCAGCATTGGTACATGGGGTGAGATGGTAAACGCGTTCTACCGCAAATACTTCTTCGTGTCTGAACAGGTAACACTGTCAGACCTAGGCAGGATGTTCCAGAGACCTAGCGAGCATCCAAACAATTACGTCAAGAGATTCAGAATCCAAGCTCTCGACTTCCACGACCTGAATGTCACAGAACTACAACTGGTAGAGCTCTGCATCAACGGAATGATTCCAGTCTACCGAGCCCTCTTGGAAAACCTCAGCTTCCAGACCTTCTCTGAACTCCATGAAGCTGTAAAGAGATCTGCCACCACTGCACCTGCACTATTAGAAAGAGCTAAACCTCTGAGGAACGAAGAAGCCCGTAGCACTCGTGGCGATAGGAGGCTGATCAACAAACAGTATAATAGCAATCTACCATCTATGGGCGTTGTCAACGATTGAGGGAAGAGAAAGAGCCCTGCCACGGAGGTGACACACCCAAAACGCACGAACTCAGCTCCAGGGACCCCGAATAAGAGCATGAACCAAGGCGGGCCACAACAACCAGAGATGCGGAGGCAAAAAGCTAGACCAGAAGTACCTGACTACGCGTTCCCCATGGAGGAGGTACTAGAATTGTTAGAAACTTGGATCCAGGACGGAGCGATCGAACTCCCTCCAGTGCGACAACCTCCTACGGCTGAGGAAGTGGCAAGACCAAGGTATTGTCACTACCACCGAGTCACTACCCACTCTACCAGAGATTGCTTTATCCTTAAGCGAATCTTCCAATCCAAGGTGGAATCCAGAGAATTACACCTGGGAAACGAAGGTGTATACCAAGACCCTCTGCCAGTTCGAGCATTCACCCTTCCTGAGGAACTAGTAAACAATAGAGTGGAAGGGATAATGTGCCAACTATGTGAGACTCTCTGTCTCTCGAAACCACAGCGGAAAAACATGTTCATGGCGTTGAACATGGTAGTATCAGGCAGACGCCTACCCTTCAAGGAAACTGATGAGCAGGCAATATCCAAGCAGGGGGAGTCAACAGAAGGACAAGGTTGGGGACTTCTCACAACCGCTCGCCTCTTCCATGATGAATTCCCGAAGACATTCATCGACCCTGGTTGCCCGGTGAACGTCATTTCGGTCAAAACTCTTAGAGCCGCTAACATTCCTCGCAGAGAAGCCATCCATGCCCCCGCAGTTATCAAGGGTCTGAACGAGATTGAGGTACGCACCTATGGGTGGATCGACCTACCAGTAGAAATCGCCATATTTCTAACCTTTGCAGAGTTTCACATCATCAAGGAAGATGTTGGGAGCGACATGGTACTGGGACGCCTGTGGCTCTGCGACAATCGAGAAATACTTCGTAATCTGTCAGTACCTCAGGCATTTGTGGAAGAGTTCACACAAGGGGGAAATACCACCAAGGCAATGGCGGCGTTATCAGCCGGACTCAAAGGAACAAACGAGAGCTCCCTCGGCAAGGAAGGTACTTCATATGTCCCCCCTATGTATGATAACCCACATTCCCCAAGTCATTGGGGACTCACCACAGGAAGACCTTCCAGAGAGGAAAACCCTGAGAAGGCCCCAGTGGACGTAGGCACGACTATTAGGATTTTCATCAAAGCTCTTCAAGAGTCTGGTCCATGGTAAGCTATGCAGCGTTAAAATCAAAGGAAAAGGCGAACCAGTACCATATGGTGTACCACCCGAAGTCCTAAAAACCATCCCAGACTTCAAAGAATATGTGAAATTAGCCAACCTAAAGCAAGAGGCGGGGGAAAGCGCAGTTGCATACCTGGAGAGGTTTCGCAAGGAAGCGACGGAGCTCCTACCTAACGATGATTCACTCGACACCACGTTAGCTCTGGGTATGCTCCCAGTTTAGTGGTGCTTTGCCAAAGCACAACCTTAAGGAGACCGACACTAGGACTCCAGTTTATTGTATTTATATTCCTCCAAAGCAGCGCATCATAGCGTGCAGTAAATATGATTTCCATTTCAGCAGATTAATTAAAAAAAGTCTTTATTTCAATGTCTCTCAGAAGACACCACCTTATCCAGTCAATAGAAAATACCTACAACCCATCTAGCGTCTAAAAAAATATATACTTAAAACAGAAAAAAAAAAACCTATTATTCAAAGAAATCAGTCAAAACACTACTAGATCCACCCTTGCAGGACAACCTTAGTTGCTCCAGCTCCTCCTCCTCCCTCTGTAGCTCAACCCTCAGCTCCGCTACCCTCTTCTCCTTCTCTCGAAGAACCTCCTGAGACCCCTGAACCTTGGCATTCTCAAACCTATCACGCAGCCAAACCACGTTAAAACCTTTGGATTCAGCCATAGCTATAGTGCCTTCCCAATCTTGGACGTCAAGTGGATCAGCAGAATCAATGGACTGAGCCGTCATCTCTACTACCCTCGACAATAGAGTGGCAACTATCGACTCAGAAAGTATCTGGTTCCCTCTGCCATGAGCAATGTGGCTAAATTTCCTCCAAATACGGTCATATAGTGTTTGGTACTCGTTCGGCACCGGAAAGTTGCCCACTAAAGCGTAGCCAGGTCGAACTCGGTGAACAGACGAAGGAAAGGCGACCCCAGCATTGGGATAGGAAGGCTCCAGATCCACGCCATCATCTGATGTCTGCCCAATTGAAGGAATAGTTGCTTCCACATCATTCGAGACGACCTCGTCAACAACCTCAGGAACGGTGGTGCCTACGTCGTCATTCAAGTTACCTTCACTCTCTAGCATTTCGATATTCTCCGCGATAACAACACCAGCGTGATGCTCATGCTCCTTATCCTGTGGACGCAAGACGAAAGATAGTTAGTTAGTCGCTTACTAGCAATACGAAGACAAGCCCTAAAGAGAGAGACTGTCAGCAAAGACGTCGAGGAACAGTAAGACTCACCTGGACAAGTTCACGATCAACAGCCTCGCTGGGAGAAGAAGTATGGATGCCAACACCAATAGACTCATCATTTTCGACCTCCACAGCCGCGTCAACAGTTGGGGACTCCGGGACATTGTCATTTTCCTTCGGTACAGAACCCTGCAAAAATGTACGGGAAGTTCAAGCAAAAAAGAAAGGGGGACATGTAGAGAAAGGAACTCCACCGAAACGCGAACAACTCACCTGAGATGGAAGGGGACATGAACCTATCACGGAGGAAAGATCGATACCGCGACCCTCAGGTAACTCCATCCTGTTACTCTTTGCCCTCTTCTTAGGTTGGACGACCGGAGGAGGTGCCATCTATTACCAAGAAAGAGAATCCCGGTTAATGAAGGTGAAGCGAGTAAGAGCGTATATGTGAGCATTCGAGAAGGAAGTTTACCTGGGGTGTCACAGTGAAAGTGGGCATGTCAGCTGTGTTCACCTTCTTCACGAAGTTACCTAGAGCCAACAAGGTGTAATCCCAGAATTTGCTGAATTCGGGAGTGACTCTCATCAGTCTACCAGCAACCAAGAAGGTGACCTTCCTCCCAGGATCCTGAGTAGGGTCTAAGTATTCGCGTAAATCGTTCTTAGAAGGAGGGAGGGAATGGTCCAAAGGCACATCTTGATCAAACCCCATGAACCGTGCTTCTCTGTCGATGTTGTACGCCTGCCTCACCAACTTGCCCTGATAAAAGCCAAGAATGAAACCTGAGACGCTGCTACACATGAACACCTGCTGCCCCTCGTCATCAATGTTAATCACGCCGCGAGATCCAGAATGCAAAACAACTTCCTTAGCCTCTGCAGCAGTCTGGAGTTGGAGAACTCTATCATCAGGAATGCCGCACCATGGACGAAAACAAACACTCTCTTCCTTGTCCAAAAGATCTGATAGCTTCACCGATTCCTTGGGTTGCTTGTCATTCCACCACATGATTCTGGCGTACTCCAATGAGTCTGAAGGAAGGCCACCCATCGGAGCATACTCCACATAATGTTCCCACAAAAAAGCTTGGAGGAAGGGAAGGTTGACAAACGACGAAATGCGACCCGTAGAAGAACTAGACATGTTCCTGGCTAAAGCACTCAGATGGGCGTACTGGGACCCGAGGAACAAGCTACCAATCGACAAAGGCATACCTCAAGCTAGCCGAACAGCGTATGGGACGACATCAGGCTTCAGCGTCCCGACAGGATCATCCTCAAATATATCCCGCGACAACCAGAGTCTGAGAAATGTTGCTATAAGCTTGGTGTTGCTGAGAGCATCACTCCTACCTCCAAACGAATACCAATAATAGATCCACCTGATATAGTTCTCATCGGCAGAGGCATTAGGTAAATGAAGATCTTTGAGCTTTGTGTTTATTTTATCGACCATGGCATCACAAGGGAGTCCCGGATGGTTCCTTGGAAGCTTCCCGGGTATTGGAAGGTGATACAGAGCTGATACCGCCTCCAAAGAAATGGTGAGCTCCCAAAGCCCATGACTGCAGTATTTATGGACTCGCACCAACGAGAAGCAAAGGCGACAACACCGTCAACGTCTACATGCACCTTCAACTTACCAGACGCCCTCACCGCGTGCGCGATTCCGCCTTCTTCTAAAATATCATACACCTTCTTATCATTCAACATGGAGTCCAACCAACGGATCCACTGAGCTAGAGGAGCTCTAGGAGCACCAAAGTCAATTGAAGAAGCCCCATATTAACCTCGTTGTAAAGATAACCTGATGATTTCGCCAGGTACAACGACTGACGACGGAGACCTGGTCTTGTTGTTGTACTTCGGAGCAAAACGAGCCTCTGGATCGACTCGGCTCAAGTGGGGTGGTTTTTCTACCAATCTCTTTATACGCCTCAAAGAACTTATCCTCAACACTAGGCGTCTCAACAGTAGAAGGCACAAGAGTAGCATCATCACTTCGCTTTCTCTGTAACACGCAAACAATTCCAAGTAAGTTACTACATACTCGTACACATAATAACAATCACTCTCCTAATAACATGAGTAGTTATGCATACACACTTACTAAAGTATACATGCAAAACAACATATATGCTACTGTAAAAAAAAATAATTATTCGTATGAGTATGTGAGGCGCCATACCCATGGCACCACCAAGTTAGCCTTGGCCTTTTGGTCAAGGCCGTGATCATCTTTACTGTGGCGCCACAGGATCTCGTCCTTCCACAGACGAGTATATACATCCATATATATATACGACCACATATATAAAAAAAAACGATATAAAAAAACAAAAAAAACAAAACCCTAGGTTACCTTGTTGCTCCTCGTTGTTGCTTCACTTGACGACATGATGAACAAGGATTAACAAACCCGGTTAAAGAGAATGAATCGAAAAGAAAGAGAAAAAATATGCTGCTCTGGACAACCTTTTCTCTTTTCTCTTCTCTGTTGAAAGTTTGACCTAGGCATGTGTATATATATACATAACCATTAAAGAGTCCTAATACCAGTAGAACTCCTAAAAGATGAAGAAAACAGAAGGCCCAAGGCCCCAAAATAGAACACGCCAGCCCTAGGGCTGGCGCCACCAAGTTACGGCGCCACAACGGCGCCGCGTTAAAAAAAAATGGCACGAGTCTCGAGACATGGCAGTCATGGCGCCATGGCCACAACCGTCCGACGCATCTCACGGCGCCATGGCCACGCCCTCACACGTAAAAAAATAAAAAATGCATGCACAGACTTGCTATCAATTTTAATTCAAGGTCATTGGCACTAAGACTTGATCTTTTGAAAATCTCTGCTAAAAAAACCTAAGGCTATTGGAACCCTCTCACCATGCAAATGCTTAGTATGAAACATTATTGTTCCACACTAACCAGGGGACTTAATGTAGATGGTGAAAAATGGAAGAGGGACAAAAATGTAAAATGACTCTCTGATTATGCCTTGCCTAAAGGCAATTGCCTACTCAGGCACATCTCTATAGCTCAGAATGCAACCTGTTCTACGAGCTGAGTATACTCTCTATGAGTTCTCTCTTATAACTCCCGGTGGAGAGAATGATATCAGAGTGCAGTGCTAATAACCCCACCAATTCATAAACCCATCAATTTACTTCATGTCGACATCGCATCGAATTCCTCGATATCAGAACTAAATTGTTCACTGGTATGTGGTGGAGAGTTAACAGAGACGCATCCTCACGGATTTCCTCTTAAAATACGACTCAACACCTGAGTCTCAATGAAAACCTCAGAAACATCGCGGCTCTAGGCCTGTCCAGAGCTCTCTGAGAAGCATACAACAGCCTAAACACACTTAGGCAAGCCACAATCTAAACACAGAATGGCCTAATATACCATGGATAAGCACACCATGACTTAAAATAGTGCAAGTGCACAAATATGCCATAGTCAAAGTGGCGTGGCCTAAATACGTTAAGAAAGGGTTGGCCTTGGCCAAACGCCAAGGCCGTAACCACGAAGCCCTGACGCCATACTTATGGCGCCACGAGAAAATTGGCCTTGGCCAGCGGCCAAGGCCGTAGCACCTTAGGCATGGCGCCATGAGCTATGGCGCCACAACAGTTGGCCTTGGCCAGTGGCTTCCTGAGTAGTGGCGCCATGGTGCATGGCGCCACAAGATCTGACCTTGGCCTATGGCCAAGGTCGTAACCACCATGCCATGGCGCCATGAGTTCCTAGCCTTGGCCAATGGCCAAGGCTGTCACTATGCAACCACCACACGTGCTTCTAGCGCCACAATTACATTGGCCACAGAGCCATGGCCATGCTGTTGATACTAATTTTCCCATTTCATACTACAATTAAATATTGTTAAAGGATCGATTACTTAAGTCGTTGGTGGCCTCTGTTCGTTAACAACCGAGGATCTTGTTCAAGGGTTTGAACGTATTATCGTTAGTTATTATGAACCAAGTTGGCTACCGACCAGAATTGTGGGATCACCTTGGAGATGATCGTCAAATGAAATTAACTACAATAAATATGACTGCAATGATAATCAACACAACAATTAACGAGGTTCAGCAGCTGTGTGCTTACGTCCTCGGGGGTAAAATTTGTTGTTCTATTATACGAAATCAATAAAGTTTTCTCTGGTTTACACTATAAATCACTTCAATTTGTTATGGATAGAGGTCATATGAAATCTTGAGAGTATTAACCCAAGGATTCTCACTCCTAGCTATCCTTCCAAACTATGCGACCCCCGTTTGCTGCTGAAGAGAAGGGGTATTTATAGTACTCAGTGGGCGTCGCTCTTTGTTATCCTTGGTTGCTTCGTTCTCTTGATGCTCCTTGATATGATCATCAATCTTTGGTAACCGCCCTTATCATCCAATCCTGGATCATCGTACGATTATATGGAGGATCCTTGCTATATCCTTGCGATGTCGGCTCCTCATTAGTCTAGGTTTCTGCTCTCCACCGTTGGTTGGACCAATCCCCACTCGACAGACGATTTCTGTCATGCTGTCTACAACGTTTAATGCGGTGTGACTGCTCCTTGGCGTGCCTGCTTTCCCCTAGTATCCTAGATTGGTGATCCTCCAGTCTCCTCCCTTGGATTTCATCATCTCGTGATGAGATACTGCTTTCGTGGAGTGTGCTCCTGTCCTTCGCGGTTCACGTCGCTTATGTGCACCGTCTTCGGAGAAGGTACTACGTGTCCATCCGAAATTATGTATTAACAGTTTGCCCCTTTTCTTTCAGTTATTGATCTGGGCAATTATGGAAGAAAACCTCCGCCTGTGCCGCCATTTTCAAATAATGGTGGACCCTTCCTTCACGCCTTTTCGTGGTTTTGTGGGAGTTTGTGTTTTTTGTGATTTCTATAAATGATGGGTTAGAGACATGATCTTCACATTCTTCAGTCATAACTTTTCCTTCATGCATGTTTTCATTGATTGTTGGTTCTTCATCTTTTCTTCTTTTGTTTCGAGTTTTTCTTAAATCCTGATGACTCGAAAGCCATCAAGTTCTAAGTCCAATTCTTCCTCCAAGAAGTCGAAAGATGTTGTCATGGATTCGACTGTGTCTTCTACTGTTGCTTCTCTATTTCAAGCTTTTCCTCGCCCTTCAAGTTCTTCTGGTGATGTTGAAAAGAGTCTCTCCGTAGTTGGTGATGGTCTTGTTCCTACAAGAGAAAATAGGGGGCTCAACTATGAACTGGAGCGCCTTCGTCCTTTTGAGGATGATAGTTATCGTCATTGGAGTCTCGACAAGATAAAGAAGTCTTTTGACTTGACTCATTTCGATATTTCTTTCTTTGATGGTGATGTTGATGTTTTGACCGAGGATATGATCAAAAGCTTCCCTTATGATGAGTCCCAAGCTCATATCCGTTGGTCAGCTAGCTGCAGGCCTCATCCTTCCTTTGTATGACCCTGGTGAAACCTTCTTCATTGATGTTCTCTCTGGTCGAGACAATCCTTCCTTATGTCAGCAACTTCGTGGTATACAACAGTATACTGGGAACTTCTTTCGTATTCTGTACGAATGCTGTTTCCGTGGTAGTGGACGTACTCGCATGAGATGTTATGACCCTTTGTCTTTAGCAATGGTTCATCGGGAAGATTATACTCCTCACAATTTCAACCTGTCCTGGGGGGATTCTGTTCAAAGCTCTAATGTGGTGCCTTGGTATGTTGGTCCTCGTCGATTTGCCCCTTCTGCTAAGCAAATCCGTGACAAGGTTCCTTTTTTGCTGAGTGACTGTGATGATCCCGACTTGTCTGTTATTCCTGGGACAGTTAGTCTTCCTTTTCCTGATGATCAGAAGCTCCGTCTAAGTCGTGACCATCGGTGGATGCGTACCCCTCTTCGTGTCACTGGCCCTAAGGTTGCTGGTTTCAGGAAATCTAGGTCTCAGCCTGGCATTTTCATTCCTCGTCTGATGAAAGATCTTCCTCCTTATCGAACATTTATCGTCTGGCGCTTTAATCCGACTCCTTCGCGGGTATGTATTTCTGTTTTATTCTTCGACCTTCTGTTCTCATACCTTATTCTGATTGGCTGTTTTCTTCTGTCTGCTCAGTCTTTAAGAGCTAGCGCTCATTCACCTAGCATGAGTGACTGTACCTGTTCTCGGAAAAGGAAGGTTGGTGTTGAGATAACAAAAGATGTTAGTAAAAAATCAATTGGTGCTACTTCGTTGTCAAAGGTATGGGTAATCAGTGTTTATTTTTATGTATATGTAGTTGTCCCCCTTTGCCCATGCCTTTGATAAATGTTTTGTGATTTTTAGCCGGCTACTAGAAAAAAAAAGAAGTCTGAGATGAAAACTGCTGGTAGAGTTGGTGCGCCCGAAGAGTCTTTTGCTTCCAGAGTGAGTGCGGGTGCCGAGGATAGTTCCGAAAATGTTTCCTCGGGTCATCGTAGTGATGATGGTGCCGTCGCTCAGAGTTTCTTCTGCTCAAGCTTTTATGGTTGTGGATATTACTGATGACGCTGATGTTCAGGATAGCCAATACCCTGAGTTTTCTTCTGCTAATGAAACACAAGTGAATCTGAAAGGTGCTGCTGAACTTTTGTCATGTTCTGCCGAGGCTTGCATTCCTTCTTCGCCTGGTCTCCTTGAGTCGGTGGTGAGATCTGCTAACCAAGTGCCCCCCTTGTCTTTTGATGTCATGAAGCCCGTGGACTGGTCTTCGTTTTTCTTGAAAGACCCTGATCCTCCTTTGGACTCACAAGTAGCAGTTTTTGATGATCGAGTGTCATAGTTGTGGTCTGAACATAGCGCCGTTACGCTGTTGATGAATGAGTATAGACGGGTCGCCACCGAAAATGCTCTTTTGAGAACTCAACTTCGTGACTTTGTTGCGAGGGTCGCCGCTACAGTTGCTTCCCAAACCGAAGGGTGAGTCTTACCTATGCCCGTTCTGCTGCGATAACTGTTAATGAAACTTTTGCCGAGGATGAGTGCCATTTCCCCGGTATCGCTTTCCCGAGGATGGATGTCCCTTAGTCATCATTTTTTATGGAAGAAATTATTCGGAATTCCCTGCTTCCACCTGTATTTTGACCTGTTGGGTGAATTCCTGGCCATTTCTTGCCCCGTGACCTTGTTTTCTTCTTTTTATTTTGTTGTTGTAACTTTTGTAACCGGATGTATCCGAATGGTAATATTGTTGATCATGAGATCTTCTCCTTATTGTCTACTATTTCAGGCATTTCAACCTTCTTGGGTTAAGCATTATCTTTCAATCATCCTTAGCCAGGGGATGATTTAGGACATTAACCCTGGAAAAAGACTTTCTCGCTAGAGGCGACGTTCGAGTATCTCTATAATTGGGATTCTTACTTTTCGCCTCATACATATTAATGAGGATCCTAGAGATGACCTGTGATCAACAGGTATGCTCCTGTCATGGCAATTGTTCTGTTGCGCTTAGGCTGCTGGCAATTGTTCTGTTGTGCTTACATCGCTGTTACTTTGAAACTTGTCACTTTTCGAGAAAAAACAATTTATTGATATACTGCGTCGTAGCGTCCTTCGTGGAAAAGTATTATAAGATAAGTGGTAGAACTTCGGATTAGTAACTCCTGCTCCTTCTTTCCCCTAGGGGTAGTACTTCTTAATATATCGTGCATTCCATGCGTGTTGCAAAGTATCTCCCTGCATGTTTCTGAGATAATACGATCCCTTCCATGCAATATCTTCAATGACATATGGTCCTTCCCATACGGGGGGCTAGTTTGCCCCATTCGGTCTTCTTTTGGTATGGTGGTATCTGCCTCATTACGAATTCTCCCACCGTAAAGTTTCGAAGAATTACCTTTTTGTTGTACTCCTTGGCGATCATTCGTTGATAGTTCTCCATTCTTTGGAGTACAGTTTCCCTTCGTCTTTCTAGATCATCTAATTTTTCGTAGATTAGATCCGTGGTTAGATTCTTCTCCCAGGCTTCGGTCTCCGTCGTTGGGATGATAACTTCGGTAGGAATTACAGCTTTGGTCCCATAAGGTTAACAACATGAAAGGTGTTTCTCCCGTAGCTTCTTTTCGAGTTGTTCGGTACGCCCATAACACATTGTGTAATTGCTCACACCATTTTCTTTTGTAATTGTCGAGTTTCTTTTTTAAGATCAGAGATATGGTTTTGTTTGTGGACTCCGCTTGACCATTGCTTTATGGGTACGTCGGTGTTGACTTGATCTTCTGGATTTTATAGGTGTCGAACAACATGTCGATGTTCTTTCCGCTAAGTTGAGCTCCATTATCTGATACGTCTCGATTGCTGATGTGAGTGAGGGGTGCAGCCTCCACCCACTTGGTGAAGTAGTCGGTGGCGACTATTAGGAACCTTCGATTGTCGGACCCTGCTACCAATGGACCGACTACGTCGACTCCCCACTTCGCGAATGGCCAGGGGCTCAATACTGCGTTCATCTCCGTTGCTGGTGCTTTGGATTTTCTTGCAAACTGTTGGCAGGCAAAACATCGTCTCGCCATCTCCAATGCATCTTTGTTCATGCTTGGCCAGTAGTATCCTTGTAGTCGAACTTTCTGCGCCAAGGATCTCATGCCACTGTGATTGCCCGCGTCTCCATAATGTATGTCTTTCAAAATGTGTAACCCTTATTCCTTCGTGATGCATCTAAGCAATGGTCCTAGGAACGTTGATTTGTAGAGGATTCCTTCCCGAAGGTGGTATCTTGCCGCCCTTGAGATGATCTTCCTAGCGTACTTGGGATCTTCGGGCAATGTCTCGTTGCTTAAGTATTGGTGAAGGGGTACTCTCCAGTAGTCCTCTATCTCGTTTCCTTTTGTGTTCGGTGGGCTGGATACTCCTTCCACATCCATGGCTTCTTCTCCCGTGGTTTCAGTATTCACCGATGGTTCTGATGTATTATTTTAATGTTCGTTCTCAGGGACTTGTGAAGAATTAATTTAAGACTCAAAGTTGATTAAAAATAGTGAAAGTGATTTTTTGATTGATTAAATAAATAGAATAAAATTAATTAAACTAAAAGAAAATTAAATATGGATTTTTTTAATAATTTTAGCAACCAAGGTTCAAGATTCCACCATTAATCATGATATGAGATTTTTCAAAATATGACAACCATATAATTCTAATATTTAATATTAATTGACTCTATTTTCTTTTGCAAAATAATTAGACTCTCAAAATATATTGTAAATTATAAGGATGAAACATCAAAAGAATTAAATCTAAGCATGTTTCATCAAAGAATATAACAATATATTAAGACAATCATATGCTCAATTAAAATCAAGGCAAATAGTCATTCATAGAATTAAATAATTGTAAAATAAAGTTACCTCAAATCATGAGAAGATGGTTTCCTCCTTCACCTTAGTTATTGAGAAAGTTAGCTACTCATTGTTGCACAAAAATACTTCATCTTCATTGATAGTATAATATTAAAAATAAAAATCAGAAATAAAGAAGAAGAATATAAAAAGAGACAGAGAAGAAAGAGTATCAGTACCGAGTCCCTGACATAATCAATACCAGTTCTTTGCGAAAATGTTTGGTGGACACCGGTTTGGTGGACACCATAACGTGGCGCGTTATGGTTGGCTCATTCTTAATAGGGGGGCCTGCTAATCTTGGGTGGGGTTGGAAATCGTGGGAATGAGCGGTGGATGTTAATGCCACATAGGGGTGTTCAAATCCGGTGTCCACCAAGCACGACTGATTTTGTTTGTTTTCTCTTCCATTTTACTGCTTACATTCCGCAAAAAAAAAAAAATAAAAAAAAAATAAATAAATAAATATATATAAAGAATTCGGAATAAATAGAGGCTTCTCTTAAATATAACCCATACAATTATTATTCATAACCCAAATAAGTTAAGTCAAAATGAAATCCAAACAAGCCTTAATTCTTTCAAATTAAATTCCTTCTTCTTCCCCAAAATCAAAATAAATAAACCCTAACCATTTTTTGAATCCAAATTAAAATGCAATTCTTCTTTTAACTAATATCACAATTATACCAATCATAAACCCTAATCCTTCTTCTTGCCCAAAATCAAATTAAATCCTAACATCTCCTTTAATTTAGATTTAATTATAATTATTCACTTTAAAAATCTCCACAACAACACTAATTGAAGTGCATACACTAAGATATTGATTTTTTTTTCTAGTATCATTCTTCTAAAAATCCATAAACAAAATTAATATACTCTCCAACATGGTTTTCTTTTTTCTCAATCATGTTCATATTCTAATTGATTGAGAGTACTAGTTATTCATGAATCTAACTATAAAAATTAAAAAATTTACTACTTTTTTTTTTGTTAATTAAGGGATTAATAATTGTTTTTTTGTTTTTGTTTTGTAAGAACATTTAGGGTTTTGATAGTTTATTTAATTAATTTGGGCTATATATAATAATTATATATGGTACTTTTGGGCTACGTGAAACGATTACAAAGGTTTGTTTGGTTTAATAAGTTATTTATTTTACATGGGTTATAAATAATAAAAGTTTGGGCTATATTTAAGAGAAACCGATAAGGAATAGAAATTGTGATTCGGTGTAAAACGTCGCAAAATAGTAGAGTAATTCAGCAAACATCAACGGGTCCGACAAAAATGTGTACACGTGGCAGAATCTTGCAGCTGGAATATATCAAACTCGATGTTACGTAATGTACCAAAGACAATAAAGCCACCGACATCACCACATGCATTTTCTTTTCTCCGACATTTTTTTTTTCTTGCGCCACCTTCTTCTTTCTCTCCCAGTCATACTCCGACACGTGTCCCTTCTTCTGTTATTTTTCTCCTCTTCACGCGTCTTGTTTCTCTTGGCTTTTTCCAGCCGCCACCATGTCTGTCACTCTCTCATTGGGCCCTCCAAAAACTCTGCTGTTTCTTTTTGGGCCCTTCACCAGCTGCTCGCCCTTTAACATTTTGGCTGCCCCTTATCAATGTTTTGACATCTTTTTCCCTTTCATTCCTGAATTACTACAAAACACAAACACAAGGGTAAAATGCACCTTTTTACAAGAAAATAAGCAAAGAAAGTGTAATCAACATATAGTCAGAGAGGTGTTTTTAGACATCTATCAGGTTCATACACTCTTCCCACCTTGATGGATGTGACACTGAGATCTCGTAGCATGGATGACATATATGCCAACGCGTCTGCATGTCTATTGTCTTTCCTTGTTACATGCCTGTAGGTTACCTTTTCAATCTTCGCTGTGAGTTCTTGTGCCAGCTTCAAGTATGCGTCGAGGCATAAATCCAGAGTTTGGTATTTGAGTTCTATTTGCCTGATGACGAGTTGTCAGACGCTTGTGATCATGACGTTCGTGATGCCTAACTCGATTATCATCCGTAGTGCATGGATCACTGCTTCGTACTCAACGATGTTGTTTGTGTACTCTTCAAATTCTATCCTGAATACATGTAGGATCTTATCTCCTGTTGGCGTGGTTATCACGATTCCTATCCCTGCGACTTCTTTGTTGGAGGACCTGTCCACGAACACTTCCCATCTTCGAGAGTTGACTGGCTCCAGAAGATCATCAGGATCTTCTTTGTCTTCCTCGGCTCCTGGTATATCATCTATTTCTTCTTCGTCTTTGAGGGGTAAGTCCGCCAAGAAGTCTGCTAACACCTGTGATTTCTCCGACGTTCGAGGTTCGAATATGATTTTGAACTGCGTTACCTGTGTATTCCATTTGGCTATACGCCCTACTCTTTCCGAGTTTTGGAGGACTTGGCCGATTGGTGCCTTCGTTAGTACTCTTACCGTATGTGCGTTGAAATAGGTTCTCAACTTTTGTGTTGCAAACACGAGTGCTGGGATGATCTGCTCCATCTTCGTGTAGTTTCTTTCTGCTTGGTAAAGAGTTTTGTTGATGTACTAAATGGGTATCTCTTCTTTCTTGTTTGTCCGAACTAGGACCGCGCTGATTGCGCAGCTAGTTGCCGCCAAGTATAAAGTTAATACCTCGTATTTTTCTGGCCTTTGTAACGTCGGTAGGGTTGCTAGGTGCTCTTTAACCTTTTCGAAAGCCCGCTGGCAGTCTTCTGTCCACGCGAACCTGCAATCTTTCCTTAGTATGGAGAAGAAATCCTTGCATCTATCCGATGATCTTGTGATGAATCTTCCCAACGCCGCCAATCTTCTGCTCAGCCTTTGGACGTCCTTCAGGTTCTTTGGTGACGACATTTCCACCATAGCTCTGACTTTCTCAGGATCCACCTCGATTCCACTTTTGGTGACCAAGTAACCTAAGAATTTTCCGGAAGTTATCCCGAAGGTACATTTCTCCGGATTTACCTTCATCTTGCAGCTCCTCATGGCTTCGAATATTTCTCTGAGATCCACCAAATGATCTTGCGATTTAAAACTCTTGACGAGCATGTCATCAACGTTAACCTCCAATTTTTTTTCCAATCCACTGTTTGAATATTTTGTCCACCAGTCTTTGATACGTGGCTCCTGCGTTTCTTAGTCCGAAGGGCATTCTTGTGTAGCAATATAATCCCCTCGGAGTAAAAAAGGCTGTATGTTCTTGTTCTTCTTCGGCCAGGGCTATTTGATTGTACCCCGAGTATCCATCCATAAATGACAGTAGTTCGTGGCCAGAAGTCGCGTCGACCAGTTGGTCAATGCTTGGCAAAGGATAACTATCCCTCGGGCAAGCTTTGTTGAGATTGCTGAAGTCGATGCAGATTATGACGCCTCTGTTCTTCTTTGGTACTATTACCATGTTCGATACCCAAGTTGGGTACATTACTTCTCTGATGAATCCAGCATCCATCAGCTTTTGGAGCTCATTTTCCATTGCTTCGTGATATATAGGGGCCACCTTCCTTATTCTTTGCTTGAATGGCGGCGTGTCCGGATTTATCCGAAGGTGATGGGCCACCACCGACTGATCTATCTCTGACATGTCCTTCATTGTCCACGCAAATATATCCAAGTACTCCTTCAGTAGCTCTTTCAGTTTTACTGCCATAGTTCCCTCCAACAACGTTCCTACACTCACCTCTCGTGGCCGTTCTTCAGTTCCGATGTTGTTTTTCTTTGTTGGCTCGATGGATGAGAATAGTTGCTTCGGAGGTTCTATGGGAGTAACTTTCTGTAAATGTTATTTGTCCCCATTCGATGTTGACGCCACCATCACTGCTGGGAGTAATGATGTTGCTTTGACCGCCTTGACTTGCTCGTTGTATTCTTCGTATCTCTTCTCTTTCTCCTATTCTTTTTGCTTTCCTTTATTCTTCTTAAGTGCTTCTTGGACTTCGTTGTGATGTTTAGCTTCGGCTGTGTCACATCTTCGCGCATCTTGTTGGTCTCATTTGATCTCCATTTCCCCGTATGGTGTTGGAAATCTTAGGTGTTGGTGGTATGTCGACGTTGTTCCCCTCGGGCGATGTACCCAGAGTCTCCCCATGATGGCGTTGTAGGGTGAGGGTGAATCGACGATGCTGAACCTCGCCATAGTCTTCATAGGTCCTGCATCTACCTGCAAAACTATCTCTCCCTTCGATTTCGATGTGGATCCATTGAATCCATAAATCGTACATGTAGATGCGTCCATCTGGCCGTCCTTCAACCCCATCCGAAGATAAGGTTCATAGAAGAGTACGTTGAGCGAACTTCCTACATCTATTAATATCTTAGAAACGTTCCACCCGTGGATTGGTAGAGTAACCACCAAGGGATCATTATGCATTTCGACATCCTGGTTGATGTCCTTGGTAGAAAACGTGAGTGGAGTCGCCATCCACTCCTCCCATCCGTCGGTTAACCTCCCGTTTAATTTGTATACCTCGTGCTCCGAGGTTCTCCTTCTTGTTCTTAAGCTGTTACATATGTCTCCTGGTAGCGAAGGTTCGCTCTCCTGCTGGAACGTGATCATATCAAGTGATTTGTATCCTTCGGGGAGCCGTACCGTCTTTTCCTATGCCGCCGCGTTGGTTGTTGATGTCGCCTGCCCAGGTAACTGGACATACTGCCCGAAGTCTTCTTGATTGATATACCTTTGGATGGTGTTCTTCAAGTGTTTGCATGCGTCGGTATCGTGCCCTCGAGTCTGATGGTATTCGCAGTAGTCTTTGTAGTTCTTGGTCTCGTCTCTCTGCTTGCCTCGAGTAGATGAGTACGGAAAGTCCTGCCGGCCTCCTTCCTTCTTCAAAATCTCCGAGAGCGATAGAGTCAAGTTGGAAAAGATTATATCTGAGTAGTCCCTCCTTCCTTTGTCCCCGGCTTCCCGTCTTTGTACCTGGGTTTCTTTTCGAATCCTGATGTGACATCTCTCTCCGCTGAGCGTTTCCCGGTCTCTGGTGCAGCTTCTACCGAGTTCGTTCTTTGTGGGATACTTCGGTCCTGCGCTCGAGGGTTATCTCTCTGGATGTCCTCCAACCTAATGTACTTGTCTTGGATCACACGCAGTTCTCCCTCAGTCGTCGGCGTATGAGCATGTAGTTCCACGAAATAGAAGACATTCTATCCAGCCCGAACTTGTAGCAATTGATGCTGATCTCCGGGTTGACCTTCCCTATGGCCTGGCATACCTTCTGCCACCTCTCCGTGTATGCCTGGAGTGTTTTTCGAGGCCCGATGTCCAATGCAAATAGCCTATCTAGCCCCGCCTTAGTAGACTTGTTATACATATAGGTCTCCACAAAGATGTCAAATAACTCCTCGAAGGAGTCAATTGAGTTTGGTTTGAAATTGTCAAACCACACCAATGCTATGCCGGTAAGGCTGGATGGAAAATACCAGCACAACACTACGTCATTGGTATCCCAGTAGGCCAACACCCGAAGATAGTATTTTAGGTGTGCTGCCGAGTTAGTAGTTCCGTCGTAACAAGTGAAATTCGGCAATGGGCACTTCGGTGGTATTTTACTTCGCTCAAGTCTGACCGATAACGGTGTTGTCTTGGCTTCCTGTTTGGCTTCCTCCAGTTTGTATCCTCCTTGCTTAGACTTCAAATCCGCCAATTGGTCCATGACGACCTTCAGTTGAGTGACCATTTCTCCCATTTGTGGAGAGGCTATTATCTCTCCCCACTGTTGAGTTGCATCCCGTGGCTTTGAGATTGACACGGTCTTCCGTGTGAGACAGAATGACTTGGGATGTTGTGAACCTCCCTCTGTGGTAAGTTGATTCTCCCTTGATACCCTCCTGGTATGCATACGGGGGGTGGTGCCCGATTCATATTTCTTAGTGAAGAATAGCTTCGTGGCGCTTCTGAGTTTACCTCATCCTCTCCTCTGGTTTGATAACTTCGGGCTCGCGATTGTCGCTCTCTGGCTTCGGCTCTTTCCCGCAATGCTTGATTTTCCTGAGTCAAGGCGTGTAGAACCTCGTCCTGCTCTCTCTGGTCCTGGAGTAAGGCTTCCAGCTGCGCTGCTAAAGAGGGTTCATTCATTCTTTCGGCTCCGTTGTTAACTTCGTTGTTGATGATTGGTCCCATTTCATTTTTTGATTCTTCTGACGAGGTTGTCGTGTGAACTGACACCGAGTTTCCTGTCTGTTCGATAAGGGTGTGCTGAATCTGGTCTCGTCCTGGATCTTCTCCTTCATCCATCTCTTCTGCGGGTAACAACATTCCGTATAAAGGATTTCGGTTCACCAACTGCTCGCTGGGGGTTGCTACCGCGCTCCTGTGTGAACTCCGTGGTAAATTAATTGTGTCTTCTAGATCAAGATTGGTCTCCCCTTGAGCCCTTAGCGATTGTAACCTGCTCCGTGTTAGCGCGGGTTGTTGTCGGCTTCTAGTCACCAACGGCCTTGCTTCGTTAGCCATGGGTTCTTCCACTCCTTTTCCTGTTGTTATGATGGAAAAGAGAAAATGATGGTAGAGTGTATTTCAGCAGTACAAACTTTTCCTATCCAGCTGTCCCTTTAGGCAAGTCTGAGGATGTAGTGATAGCTCATTTCCTCAACTAAGACCTAAACTATTAGTAAGAAATCGATCTGGTGGTTTTTTCAATAAGAAATCCTTTTTTGATGGATTTGGGGGATATTCCTACTTGCTACTTTTAAAACCAAGTTTGCTTCTCACTGGTAGATCATAGCTCAACAGAAGGTGGTATCAATCTTTGGTGTTCCTCCAAACCAAGTTATAACCAAATACGAAAGGTGATGAGAAAAAGGAAAAACTCACTGACCGAGATTTTTGTCAAAATCTGGTTGTTTAAATTTACAAGGAACTGGTCCCTGTTTCTAGCGTCAAACTGTTGATACTAATTTTCCCATATCATGCTACAATTAAATATTGTTAAAGGATCGATTACTTAGGTCGTTCGTGGCCAATGTTCGTTAACAACCGGGGATCTTGTTCAAGGGTTTGAACGTATTATCGTTAGTTATTATGAACCAAGTTGGCTATTGACCTGAATCGTGGGATCACCTTGGAGATGATCGTCAAATGAAATTAACTACAATAAATATGACCTGCAATGATAATCAACACAACAATTAACGAGGTTTAGCAGTTGTGTGCTTACGTCGTAAAATATGTTGTTCTATTATACGAAATCAATAAAGTTTTCTCTGGTTTACACTATAAGTCACTTCAAATTGTTATGGATAGAGGTCATATGAAATCTTGAGAGTATTAACCCAAGGATTCTCACTCCTAGCTATCCTTCCAAACCATGCGACCCCCCTTTTCTGCTGAAGAGAGGGGGTATTTATAGTACTCAGTCGGCTCCTCATTGGTCTAGGTTTCTGCTCTCCACCGTTGGTTGGACCAATCCCTACTCGACAGACGATTTCTGTCATGTTGTCTACAACATTTAATGCGGTGTGACTGCTCCTTGGCGTGCCTGCTTTCCCTCAGTATCCTAGGTTGGTGATCCTCCAGTCTCCTCCCTTGGATTTCATCATCTCGTGATGAGATACTGCTTTCGTGGGGTGTGATCATGTCCTTCGAGGTTTACGTCGCTTCTGTGCACCGTCTTCGGAGATGGTACCACGTGTCCATCCGAAATTATGTATTAACACATGCAACGTTGTTTAAACTTAACACAACCATGCAATATCTGCATACTACACGAGATATCAAAACATCACACGGAGGGATAACTTTAGGGGTATTGGTCTGGCGGTCTACGACAGTTAGAAGGAAACTGATAGAGATGATGGACAGTTACGAGAAAGTGGTGCCGAGTGGACACGTTCTACACAACTCTAGCAGTTACAGAGCACAACTCACGTCCTCCACCCCTCCACTCTTCCACGACTTCCATCTTCATTGTCGAGAGATCAGGGTGAGTTCAACATTATAAATAGAGGCTCCCTCTATCTTCCAAGGAAAAACCTCTTTTCCAGAACCTCAGAGCAAAATACCTGAGCAATTACTCAATACACTTCTAGCCTTGGAGATTTCCAGTCACCCTTACAATGGAGATCTTGAACTCTTACACCCAGAAACACACATCCTCAACTAGATCTCAAGTTTCTTTCACTGTTTCCCTCCCTAAATCAACCTATATCCTCTCTGTAGCCGAGGCAAGACTTGAATGACCATTGACTTGGTTTAGGCTTGTCTTGTTCGATTTTGATCTCGAGCACTACGAAAATACCCAGAGACGGTGCATTGTTTTTCAGGTAAAAACACTTAGTCACTTTTGGGATTCTTTGTGGAGGATGATGGACACTAGGTTGAAGAAGAGTACAGTTTTTCATCCACAAACAGACGGGCAGACAGAAGTAGTCAATAGTGTTAGAGCATGGCTCGGTCAACCTCACTAAGTGTTGGTATGTCAAGCTTAGTTCTCAACTTTAGTGATCAAAACTCGACCGCTAAACAACACACAATTAGGTGAAATCATGTGAGAGTTAGCTTTAGGTTGTGGAAGATTTTGGTAGGTGTTTTTACCTGCAAAAACAAGTGTACCGTCTCTGGGTACTTTCGTAGTGCTCGGAGATCAAAGTCGAACAAGGCAAGCCTAAACCAAGGATGGTCGTTCCCACCTTGCTTCGGTCACAGAGAGGATAGAGGTTGGTCTAGGGAGGGAAACAGTGAAGAAACTTGAGATCAGGTTGAAGATGAGTTTTTGGGTGTTTGAGTTCAAGATTTCCGTCGTGAAGTCGACTGGAAATCTCCAAGGGCTAGAACGAGTTTAGATTCTCAGGTATTTTCTCTGAGGCTCTGTGTGTTTTCTGGATGTTCTTGGTGTTCTAGTTGTTCTGAACGTTCTCCCTTGGAAGATAGAGGAAGCCTCTATTTATAGTTTGAACTCACCCTGATCTCTCGACAGAGAAGGTGGAAGTCGTGGAAGAGTGGAGGAGTGGAGGACATGCGTTGGTTTCCGTAACTGCCTGAGTCGTGTGGAACATGCCCACTCGTGCCATCTTCCCTTAACTTCCCACTATCTCCATCAGTTTCTTTCAACTACCGTAGACCGCCAGACCAATACCCCTAAAGTTATCCCCCCGTGTGATGTGTTGATATCTCGAGTGAGTAATACGCGGCTAATGCGTAATTGAGTTGAGTAAGGTTGTACGACTGATTGTCGTGACCAATATGGTGCGATGTCGAGTGGCCTTGGTCTTTGGCCAAGGCCACAAGTGCTTGATTGCGCTTTGGCATTGGTTATGGTGGAGTCATGGCGCCACGGCCTTGGCCTTTGGCCAAGGTTGGTTTAAGACGCGCTTTTAGCGCTAGTTGTGGTGGCGCCATGGCTTATGGCGCCACGGCCTTTGGCCAAGGTCATCCTGTTGTGGCGCCATGAATAATGGCGCCACGGGTTTTGGCCCTCGGTTTTGTTGTGGCGCTATGGGTGATGGCGCCACGGGTTTTGGCCCTCGGTTTTGTTATGGCGCCATGGATGATGGCGCCAAGGGTTTTGGCCCTCGGTTTTGTTGTGGCGCCATGGATGATAGCGCCACGGATTTGGTCCTTGGCTTTGTTGTGGCGCCATGGATGATGGCGCCACGGATTTTGACCCTTGGCTCTGTTGTGGCGCCATGGATGATGGCGCCACGGATTTTGACCCTTGGTCAGTTGTGGGACGCGTCTTTGGCGCTAACTGTTGTGGCGCCTTGCGCCATGGCCTTGGCCTCTTGGCCAAGGCTGATTTCTTGTGAATCCATGGTTTTTTTATGGTTTGCGTGCCATGCTATGTGGCGTTTATGGCTTTGGCATCTGGCCAAGCTCGACTTTGGGCAGCCTGTGCCTTAGTCGTGGTGTGAGTGCTTATGCTACAACACACTCGAGGTCATGGCATGTTTATCCATGGTATGCTAGACCTTCCTGAATTTGGGGATTAAGTCCGCTTAGGCCTATTTAGGCTGGTGTATGCTTCTCAGAGATCTCGGACCGGCCTAGAGCTTCGATATTTCTGAGGTTTGCACCAAGACTCGTGTGTTGAGTCGTATTTAAGAGGAAATCCACGAGGATGCGTCTCTGTTTAAGAGGAAATCCACGAGGATGCGTCTCTGTTGATTCTTCACCGTGTACCATCAAGCGAGGTCTGACTCTGAGCTGATCGATGGGTTTAATATGTTGGTGAGATCATTAGTACTGCTCTATGATATTACCCTCCCCACCGGAGTTATAAGAGAGAGCTCATAGAGAGTTTGTTCGGCTCATGGAATGAGTTGCACTCTGAGCTATAGAGATGAGCCTGAATAGGCGACTGCCTTTAATAAGACATGGTTTCGAGAGTGTTTTGACAATCTTGTCCCTCTCTCATTTTTTCACCATCTACAGAAAGTCCCCTGGTTAGTATGGAACAGAAATGTTTCATGCTAAGCACTCAGATGGTGATGACAATGGTATGAGGTTTTCCATCTAATACTAGCACAGGGTCTCATGGACTAAAAGTAAATTCGTGTGTAAGTACATATATGCTGCTAAGATAGGGTTTCCGGTTAACGGGACAATAGTGTTCCCGAGGTTCGGGGCATTCCGGGTGCAGCCCCTGCAGACCTCGCAGGCCTATCCTCTGGTCGATTCTCGGCTCTACTTGACTAAGGAGCTATTAGGGTTTCTAAACCCATATGGATGCGAGATCACGCTTTCGTGTTGTCGCTGGTGTTATTCGTTTATTAAGTTATTCGTGGCACCATAGGTTTCATGGGCCACGACCTTTGTGGCTCCGCAAGCTCTTGCGGTGCCGTGGCTTTTCTAGAAAAGGGGACGCTACGCTTAGTGAGGTCCCCAGTGTCATGCATGTGAATACATACATAGGCTAGGTCTTAGCCAAGAAAATGAAAAGAAGGGAGAGGTTTTACCCGTTTTAGCAGAGAGCTTTTCCTCCTTCTTGTCAAGATCAAGTCCTTTTTTTCTCCTTGATCATCTCCACCTGGAGAATGGTTATGCAATTAGCCAATTTCCTGAGCAGTGCCTTCGGTGCAAGCTTGGGTGGTGTACTTTCCAGCAGGGCGCGTCCATTGCTTGCTGTCTTTAATGTGTAGTGAAGTTCCAGGAGGATATCGTCGCTTATGAGGTGTTTCTCCATGATATGTGGCGCCCTGGGGTGTGGCTCCATGATATGTGGCGCCCTGGGGTGTGGCTCCATGGTCTTGGTAGTGTCGTGGATGCCGGTGCTACGAGCTTTGCACCATAGTCTATTCGTTGTAAACTGCGTCTTGTGCGTCTCCTGATGTTTGCGCCATATATCTTGACTCACTGGTTATATGACCACGAAATTTTTACACGTGGTAGTAGACATCCAGGTAAGTGTTGTGTCCAAAAATCTTTTCGAGGCTCCTCGTAGATTTTCCGCAGTACTTGGCGTGGTCTTGCACATGATTCCTGATTGCGCGTCTCGCGTGTGCTGTAGGGTTTGTGTCGTATCTCCCAATCCCCTTGGTGGATTGGTACTAAATTTTATTATGTGTTGGGAGACATACATAGAAAGATTGTGTCCGAAAATCTTTCCAAAATCCATTGTGGATTTCTCAAACCGGTGGTTTCTTCGCGACGGAAGTTGCTGGCGCAGGAAATTTTGACAGCTCTTCTTCTCTCCAATGTTCACGCCATATTTCTCAAACCACATGGAGTTATTGTATGCAATTTTCCCACAAAGTTGTAGACATTAAAACGGAGTTTGTGTATAAATTTTACCCTAGGATTCCTCACTAGCTCTCCGCAGCAACTGTTTTGGTTTCGTATGTAAGTTCTGTCCACTTGCTTCGGTGCGCTGTAATGTTGGCGCCATATCTCTTGATCCACGGATTGGATCGCCACGAAAATTTTACACATAACATAATACACCTGAAGGAAGATGTTGTCTAAAATTCACCTTCAGATTTCTTACTGATCTTCCGCGTTGCCTGTTTTCGTGAAGGTTGTCGTACTGCGAAAGTGGTACGTGAGCACGTCCTTGTTTGTCTCCAGAGTAGGTTTACTCCATGGAGACCCAAAATAAGATAATTTCTCCACAATATGGTTTATTGTACTTGGTTGGTAGTCTAACGCTGAGGTTGTGGGCGATAGTGTTGATTAGAGTTCTTCCCTTGAGTCTCCCTTCCTTCGAGAGATCTGTAGCGGGTAGTTCCATGCTGTATGGACATCTCCGGTCGAGTAGGCTCTTCCTAAGCGCTTTGGCAGAGACAAGGGAGTATCTGTTGTACTTCACGTTTCACTTTGGGTCGTGGCGGCCGGTATTGCTATCGGTACTTGGTGGGGTGAAGAGCGGCGGTGGCGAGGAGTCCCCAGCTATGTTTTCTGATATTTTATCAGCGCCTCTTGTTGAGTTCGCCTTCCCTCGTGCAGACACATGTGTATTGGCCTTTAAAGACGAGGAGGCAGAGTGTTCTTTCTAGTTGTTGAGACTTATCGGGTCGGGGTAATCCGGTTGCTCCTTCCTTATTCAGGCGTCTAGTAGCTCTAGTACTTTGTCGAAGATGATGAGTCTGGGAATCCTGTATAGGCTTCAGTCCTCGTACTCCTCGCGGTTGTGGTTGCAGATCTGCATCCTGTGGTTGGGTCATATCAGAGCAGAATGGTTGAGCGTTTTCATCTGGAAGGGCGAAGTTTCTCTTCCTTGACCTAAGTCCCAACGCATTCCGTGTCTCTGGGCTTGTTCCAGCGATCCTTCTGTAGAGGCGATGTCGGCTTCCTTCGTTCATGAGGTTACGGATATGCTTGAGTAGGATCGTGCTCCGTCTCCTTCCATTATCGTCGTGGCGGTGTAATGTCGACCCAGTGCTCGGTGGCTCACTGCTCGCTAAGGGACTTAAAGGTCGGGGTCTCAAGTCCTGACTTCCCCCTTTTTTTTTTTTTTTTGTGGCGCCATGGGTCGGGGCGCCATGCCCATGGCGTCGTCCTTTTCTCTTTTTCTCGTGGCGCCATGGGTAGTGGCGTTCCATGGCGCCGCGGCGT
>JAJJMA010062637.1:0-11514 GCA_023529015.1 Papaver nudicaule
AAATCCTACCAAAATCTTCCACAACCTAAAGCTAACTCTCTCACATGGCTTCACCTAAATGTGTGTTGTTTAGCGGTCAAGTTTTGATCACTAAAGTTGACAACTAAGCTTGACATACCAACACTTAGTCAGGTTGACCGAGCCATGCTCTAACAATGAATACTTTAGACAGCTCTTCGAAAGATGAGATTGAACTTGCTGTCAGATTATCGTACCAAGCCAAGGCTTCTCCTTTCAAACTGGAAGTAAAATATTTGCAAAGCACCTCGTCTCTGTCCGCCCAAGCCAAGAATACTCATAGGTACATTTTAATGTGTAGTGTCGGGTCCCCTGCCCATCGAAGATTGATGTAAAAACCGGCATGTGCACTTTACTGGTATGGCCTTGGCGAGGAGTTCGGGACTTTGTGGCGAACAGTTGACGTCATTAATTGCTTGAGTCAGCTTTACCTTGTCATTCGATTGAATCCTGTGTCGAAGAGCTCTGCTCGAAGCGATTTGATTTGCTCCATCATGACTTGTTGCAGTGCTTGTGTCTCGGCATCCTTCCTTGCCTGCTCACTTTCGTATACTATGTGTATGCTATTTCCTTTCGGACGTATGCTGGGTACAGTTTTCTTGCTCGAAACCGCTATCCCATGGTCCTTGGAGTGCCCATTCACCTTGGTGTTGTTTCTCGACACGGAGTGTCCTTTGGATTGTGATATGAAGTGTGGGCGAGAGTGTCCCTCACTGCTCTCTTTGTAGTTCGGCGCTGATTTCTCTGCAGCTTTTTTATTTGCCTCGGCTAATTGTTTTTTTAGTTTCCTTATTTTCTTGTTCTTTCGAATTAGCTTTCTGAATTGTGTAGCCCTCATAGTTTCTTCTTCGGTGGGTTGATGCGCTTGGAGTACTTCATTTGAGATGTCGTTTTCGTCCTCATCCTCGTCGTTTTCCCTATCTTCCTCATGAATTTGTTGCTGAGGCGGTTCGTCACCTTCTGGGAATCCTTCCCCTTCTGGTCCTAGGTCCTCTACTAGTACTTTTTTTTCGTTTACATGCTCCCTATGCTGGACTGTGCTTGCTGCTACCTCTGGCGAGAGTCCTTTGCTAGTTGAAAATCTGGTGTTGTGCCTCGAAGAGCGTGTTCCATGCCTCGAGGAGTCTACCCTTTGCTTCGGAATCGGATTAGATCTCGAAGTCATGGCGATAGTGACCTGCAAAAAGCAACAAACCCGTGAGGGCCAAGGCGGCTAGCGCAGTGTACTAGGTCTGACATGCGCCCTAGCAGTTGTAACCGATTCTAACATGCTAATTTTCAGGACTGATTGTGTGTGTACTATCTGGGTCTTTACCGTTTTGGCTGTTCCAGATCTACCTTCCAAATATGGAGGTTCTGGAAATCTTGCCCTAGTTTTTCTCTGGCTGAACTCTGAGTGAATCTTGAAAGTTGTAAGACTGGTTTCCTAGTATAGACTTTGTATAGAAACCCTAAAATTGCCCTGAACTAATTTCTACAACATGAATGGTGCACAAGATTTTAAGGGTATTTTCTGGAAATTGAAATGACAGATTCCAAATTGAAAGTTAATTTATCCCTCGAGATTTTATCAAGGTTCCTTTGTACTTTTGTAAAATTTCCATGCTCTTGATTAGATCTCTGTGCTTCAAAGCTCAGATTCCTTGAAGAAACATCGATCTTATTGATGAGCGCATAAATATTACATATTTACACTCATATTTGCACTAGCGGGATCTCGTTATTTGATTAATAATATTGCTTTAAGCAATTACAAGAAGATACAAGCAAATCCGACAATACGACAAGAGAGAAGGCAAAAAGAAGCAAAAGAGCAAGAACTACTGGAGGCGGGCACAGTTGTTTCTAAAGGATTTATGGAGGCAGCTCCGTTATGAGGATCCATGCCACTCAATAAGGGCCACCCCCTTTCTTTGTCTTAAAACTGACGCATTTCCAGTTGGGTTTTTCTTTTCTGTTTCAGTTTAGAGATAAACTCCCTGTCCTGCGGTGCCGTCGGCGGAACCATGGATCAGAAGTTCATTTGCCAAATTTAAGAAAGGGTTAAGCTGGTGTTTGTGGAAGAAGGAGAAATGGGTACCGTGGATTTAATTATAGGGAGTTTGTTGCCGAAGAAATTAGTTGAAGAACTGATGTTGCCATGGTTACTGCTGGTTCTGTGAAGAAGGGTTTGAGTGGATATGGAGTTTGGCAGCAGAACTATAACTCAGTTGTGATCGAGATAACAAGGAGAGCACATAACTCTTGGTTCAAGACTGAAGCAATTAAACAGGGAAGAGAAGGGTTTGTGTTGGTGATTGAATGGCTCAAATGGAGACTTGATTTCTTGTTCTGGAATGAATTGAATGATGGGTTTATGTCTATGTATGATATTATTTGCAGGGAAGGAGTACTCTGGTCCTCAGAATGCAGCAAGAGAGCAATTCCTCCTGCAGTAGCAACTCACACATCAACTGTTTGATATAATGTTTGATTGAGCAGTTCTCTTCTGCCCTTGTTTTGGGACACCGTTAGCCATGGTTTGTGGGTTTGTTTGTGAAGGTTTAGGACGTGATTTTCGATACTGGATGAATTGAAACGACGGGTTCTTGTTGAATGTGAGAAGTGCAGTGAAGGTGGTGTTGTGGTCGAATATAGAGACAAGGAAATGGTGGAACTGGCTACTATACCACAGCAGCAGCAAGGCAACTTGAAGGGTTTCTGTGTGGTCAGGAATCGGGTCGAATTGGCGTCCATGAGAAAGGTTGGGAGCTCTACTTATCAAGGTGCTTCTCTCGAGTACCTACAATGGGTTCATGGAGTCAAAGGAGAATGAAATGTATGCGGTTGTTTGCGACGATGGTGTAGAGGGTTCAGGCGTAAATGGACTATGGCAATCAAGGGTTTCAAGTACAGGGAAGAAGAATGATGGTTGCTACCATTGTTCGATGATGGATAGACTAAACTAACAGGTCTCTATAAATGGAAGCTTGCAGGGAGAGAAGAAATGGGTGTTGCTGGCCATGGTTCTCGTCGGTTATTGCAGAGGGTTAGATGGTGAACGGTTCTGGTGGTTGTTTCTGGTAAGTCCTGTAAAGATGAATGGAGGAGATTGGGGAGGATTTATGGTCCTGGTTCAATATGGCAGCAATAAGGCAAGGGTATGAAGAGGTCTGATACTCATTAGAAGATGGTATGGATTGGGACTTTGAAGCATCTATGAGCTGTTGTCATGGTGACTGTTAGTGGAAGTGACAAGGAAATTGTTAGTAAAGCTTTGAAGCTGAGAAAACAACAAAGAATGTTGTTGATGCCGTGAAAATGCAAGAGACTGAGGCGTGCACTGTTTGTCGAGCTGGTGCAATGGACTGGCGAGAATTGAATGGGTTTGGCAGTGAGGTTAGCTGGACTTTCTTGGTGGATTGGGCTTATGGTTCAACTGGATCACCGGCAAACATAAAAATCAGGTGGAAAGGCGGTGGATTTCTGATATATAAATAGGGCGCAAGCATCCAGGAGAGGGATATACCCCGACAGGGGAAAATAGGGTTTCGTCTTGTTTTCTTCTTATATTTTTCATGGCTTTTGAGAAAGCCATATCTTGCTAAATTTCTTGTTAGGGTATAGGGATGAAGTTGTAGATGTCGATTTGCTTGTGTTTCTTGAACAAAGTCTATATGTGTTTAATAAATAATGTTTGAGTGTCTCCATTAATGGTTTTTCGTTTAAATCCCATCATGATTTATGCCAAGTATATCTCATAGTTCGGTAATCAACGAAACCATTCTTCGACCTTGTTTACTATCGTCTTATGATTTTTCTCTGACTCTTTATGCCAAGTATATAGAGTACTTTGATATCTAATTTTCGGGTCTAGACCAAACATCTATTTTTTGGAGTTACAAGGCTTTTGTGAAAGAGCACAATTAAATTCGCCTTTTCGACTTTGCAATGAATTCCCGAAACCTTAACATTCTCACAACTTTAATTTTTAATCATTATTGATTTCTCTCATCCATTCTATTTTTCACGTTGATTCTTAATTCTACATCAGTATCTCAACACTCTCTGTGGGACAACCCGTATTTGTCGTTGTCTACAATCTCGACACCGTGCACTTGCGGTATTACAAGAGTCGATTTTCCGATCGATCACTTATCATATTGGTGATCTGCTCAAAAACCCTTGAGCGTGCTAAAGCTTAAGATCTTTAGACACCCAAGGTGGTGGAGCTTATAATAAATATAAAGTTTTTAAAGAAAATCTTGAAAACCCTAGAAAAAATTTCCCCAAAGAATTTGAAAATCATAAAATCACAGGCAAACCCTAAGTTGTTTTAATCAGTCCCTGTTTCTAGCGCCAAACTCTGTGAGTATAAAATCTGCATAGACACTTCATACTCTACAACCATTAGATCTATGAGCCTAAACTTTGGTCCCAGTTGCATTATACGGTGTTTACATTAGTACAAAGGAGATAAGAACAATATCGAGGCTAATTAACATTAGTAATTGTAATATAATGAAATGAACATAACAATAACTTGTATTTCTCTGAATATTAGTACATGGAAATGATGCTTAGGGATTTGAGGAGATGCTAACCTAATATTTCTCACACGCCTTAAGATTACACCAAAATCCAACCCTTACAATGGACCTCGAGCTCGCCTTATATAGGCCGAGTCGAAAGTGGATTACAGCTAATAAGACAAACTACTCAATCGTGGGGATGTCAGAGTCTGCCGAGTAGGTCGGTGATCTTCGGGATGTATTTTCGAGGGTCTTCGCCACATGCTGATTTACCTTCGAGCCTAATTTGCTATCCCTGAAAACTCTTACGTCCCGAGCATTGCACTCCTTCGTCACCTATCTTTAGGTTACTTCTTCGAGTCGTTTTTTTTTTTATTTCTCGGATGTTTCGAGTGTCACTCCTTATAAGATTCCCTTATTGCGATCCTGGCATGTGCCCCTATGGTATTTTACCCTCTACACACGCATCTAAGATATATATGTAAAAGATGTTGACCAAAGGTTATTTTTCTGTGTTTTAATGATTCTGGAATTATTTGATGATTGTTAGGTCTTCTTAAATAATACTGATCTTTCCTGAGTCCACCAGATCCAGATGTGCTTGCGTAGAAGAGGCATATAAACTCTACCGTCTATTAAGGTGATTTGATTTTTCAATTTTTCGTTTTAGGGGTTTGTATAATGTATCGCCTTGATTTTTTTATTTTTCGCTTCAGAGTTTCGTATAGTGAATTATCGAACTATAAATGAGGAGGTGGTACCCAATTTTCCCTGTGTGGAACACTGTTGGGTTTCTCCTAGGTAACAAGTAGAAGTTTATGTCTCACCTATCTGCAATTACTATCCAGTGGAACCTTGCTGGGGTTTATCCTAGGTACTAGGGAGATGTTGGTGCTAACTTGTGACTATAAAACATTTGCTTCTTATTTTATAAATTCTCTACTTTCTGGTTGTATGTATTCTAGCATCAGTAAATGGTGTGTTTTACTAAGATTTTGTATGTCGCTCATATACGTGTTTGTATATTACCATTTTTATGGATTGTTACCAAAAAATTGAGTATGTTAGAGATACTTATATTCGTTGCAGGATAACCACAATTTTTCATACTTTTATTTTCTTTATAGGTGTATGAATGGTTAACGAGAGTGAATTACGTTTTTGTCATTGAAGTTCAATCACACTCCCTCATCTAGTCCAGACTGTAGGTCTATAGAATTGTAAAGCGTTGTTTTCAATCTGTTTATCCTGATTCATGCTCCCAATTACGTTTGATTCGGTTTGGTTTTGTTGTACAGCTTTCACAAGAATTTAAAAGAATAATATGGAAGCAGAATAGCTGATAAAGTCGAGCCCATGG
Organism: Papaver nudicaule; assembly: GCA_023529015.1. Classification (NCBI taxonomy): domain Eukaryota; kingdom Viridiplantae; phylum Streptophyta; class Magnoliopsida; order Ranunculales; family Papaveraceae; genus Papaver; species Papaver nudicaule. The sequence goes on from JAJJMA010062637.1 coordinate 5,890, forward strand.
TTTGGGTAGAGAAGCCAATTCACAACCTCAGGTTTGAAATGCTCGAGACTACTGGGTGAAAGTCCTGTTATGGAAGTGGTCGTGGTCGAATAAAGTTATCTGTCAAGTCTTTCCATGCATCGACATTATCCTTCTAAGATGAGTTGGAATTCATTAATTTAGCTTCTGACAATTTAAGTTTGTTTGCCTTTTGTTCTCTGAAAGCAAATTTACAGAATCAACCATCATATGGGTGAATTAGCCTCCAAATACTTCCAATCACTAACTATCCATGATGTGTTTTCTGTGCTATACGTTCAACTATGAGAGATCAGCAAGAGCGACCATTAGAATTTTGGGAAAGAAATTGGGTAAGTCATGTTTCATCTCAGTTAAGGCACTATAACTGCTTCTAATATATTTGACAAGAGATTTTGAATTCAATCGTTTTAGCTCTCGGGTGTTCCGCTTAGGATAAAATGGCTAGCTTGTGTCTTGAAAAATTCATGTGGGACTGAGAATTGCACCATCTCGGTGTATTAACATGCAATCGAGGATCAGTGCACTCATCCAAGACTCAGCAAGGCTTATTCCTTTGGCTGGTAAGTTTCTATATGAAACTTGATTAGGTTATTCATTATCCATCCTGACATTCTTAACTTAACTTCATCATCATATAAGACTTTGATTTTTTTCCCACTGGCCTATGGATCTAAGCATGGTAGATCTAAAATGGAAATATAATTTGATGAATTTCTTGCAAGGTTGATGCCTGGAAAAGTGCTATAGTGAGTTGGCAATAAGCTTTCTCTCGGATGAACTGTGCACTTCTGTAGTAAAAAAATCTTGTATCGTAACTTGACTCGACTTGACATTTTATTTTATTTTTCCCTGTTTATGCAGCCAAACAACATCATAGCGGCAGAGTTTGAAGCACATGCATCTTCACTAAACATGACCTGAAGTAGGCACGCATTGAAGTGAAGCTCTGAAACCCTGTTGGAGGCTCCCTACTAGTTTATGCGAACATATTTTCATGCATTGATGTTACTTACTGATTATATTGATTTGTGCTTGTTATCAACTCTTAATAGATCCATATACCAAGTTTACTGTAAACTATCTTCATTATTGCCAGGATATTATCAGATTTAATGCCATTTATAAATTTTATTCACATTATTTGTTACTGCTTTGCGTACTTTTTACATGTGTGAAGGAATTTTGGTCAAGGTTTGATCATGTAATTTGTGTCCAATAAATTTTTCTGGCCATATTGTGCAACTAAAATCGGTGACCAGTGAGCAACCCTGTCACGGTGTACAACTAAAATCCGTGACTAATTGAAGTTGTGGCCACAGAATAAAACTGAAATCTGTGACTAATTGAAGTTGGGTCATGGTGGACTAGTTAAATGGCCACGAATCTTACCGTGACAAAAAATAGGGCACTTTTGGCCTCGCAGCCTTTAGTCACGTTTTTTTCAAAATTGAAATACCGTGACTATAGACCTTTGGTCACGGTAAATTACCGTGACTGAAGGCCATTTTTGTACTAGTGACACCTAGAGAATTAAGTGAAGCAACGATGGACATGACCCCGGGCGAAAGCGAATGTTTGGTAAATCTCTCTGAGCCAATACTACGAACGTTGCGGAAACAACAACAAAAATACGAAGAAACATGGATAACCAAAAGGACACCTGAAGCGCAGCTAATCTTCAGCGGAAACAACTACAATGATATCAACTACCCGTATTTCGACCTGCTGGTCTTAACACTTGAGATCGAAGGTGTTACAACATTGCTCGGTTGAACCCACTAGCGTTGGTATGTCAAGTCAGTTGTCAAGTTTAGTTGTCAAAACACGATCCTTGATTTAGTATGCAATATCATTCTCGGACTAGGATAAACTATTTAATGAGACGAACACCATTTGAAGACCAAAGACCGGAGCTTACACACTTGATATTTATCGTTCTCTCGTCAAAAGGTTGGAAAGGTTCTCCTTGATTTCATATCTACCATTTCTATCAATACTAATAATCGATGATGTTGTATATATATTGATCCTTGAAGGATTGAATTATTAGTTCTCTTGGCACAATGATTTATCCATAGTGTTTCAATGTTATAGAATTATAGTGGGAATAGAGTTAGTTTTTGAACTATTACCCAACAGAGTTCGCATTCCAGTACGCGTTCATATGTTGTGAGAAAAATTCCTGAACTCTACCATGGCTAAGGAGTTCGCGTTCCAAAATGCGTTCATACCATTAGGTTTAGTTTTCTGAACTCTAATAAGCCATGCTATGTTCGCGTTCCAGAACGCGTTCATAAGTATCCAAAGTTAAAACTTCTTTTTGAAGTTTGCCTTATGATCACGTTCCAGAACGCGTTCATACTACGCCTTCAGAACTCATGTCCACTATTAATCTTTCATGTCCACTTAACCCTATGCGGACCCAGTACATGGTTTACTTGTTAGAATTTTGGCACAACCTTCTCATCGATCAAGGCGAGTCTTCTCACTACCTAAGGTCACTTTGGCTAAAGGCGGTTCGAGAAGATTGGTCGGACTTTTAAAAACTTTATGGACATCTATTGTTCGAGAACTTACTTGAGCCCTACTCAAGGTTGCTTAACTTGTAAGCAGAGCCTCCCTTAACGATCAATATAAATAAATGACCTTCTGCAAAGATATAACTGTATTCTCTACACATTATTGTGTATCCTTGCATAAAGATTGGTCGTCAACTCGAAACCTATTTTCTTTGGTTACGACTATTGAAAAGACATCACATGAGGATCGTGAAGCACATATCGGATTTAATAATCCTGATTTTGTATCTTGGGTCGATTTTATTGTTAATAAATCAATCAATCAATAAAGACCAAGATTTGATAGAAACTTCGTACGAATGCACAAAGTTATAATTCATAGAAGTTCCATAACGCAATCACGAACTAGGTCTTGTATTAAGTTCGTTACGCGTTAAAAGGTAAAACTAGTTAGGCTAGATCAATAAGCCTTGGTTGATATATCGATTTCCATTAACCTTGATATAATTTAAAGGAGGTCATCTTTCGTATTCTTTGTTGAAAGAAGAATCGAGTACAACCAGGCGTCCTGTTAGAGGCAGGGTAGCGGTAGTCTTCATGAAGAATTGTGGAGCAACTCTTAGCTATAAAAGAACTTAGCCAAGAGAATTAAGTGCGTAGGTTCTTGCGGGAGTCGACAGACATAGGAGTATAACAGTAGCTGAATTGCTTGGAGGGTTTAATTCAGTCTCAATTACATTCGCGTCCGAAGTCTGATGGTTGGCTAGTGTCTATATTTGCTTAATAGTTTATGTGTTCAAATCTGGACTAGGTCCCGAGGATTTTCTGCTGGATAGCGGTTTCCTCGTTAACAAAACTTTTGGTGTCTTTCTTTACTTTTACCTTCCGCATTATATTATCTCTGATCGATATAATTAAAGTATTGCAAGTTTGTACGTTGGTTAAACCTTAGAGTGAATCCTTATCTTTGAGATTTACAAGAACTTCTGCTTATTGCAAGTCGATTCTTCAATAAAGAACTTGACTCAGGTTATTACTTGAATATTGATTTGTTAGATCATTCAAGTAATCTAAACAACTAGGTTCATGAATTCAAAAGTTGGTGGTGTACTTGGTATCCCCTCATTTTCAGAAGAATATGAGAAAAAACGCGTACTAATCGATGTGGGAAGCTCTGTCGTCATTCTCTTCTACAATACCCTCCAACAGATGAAGATGACCAGCCTCAGTCTATAACAGTCGCGAGACGATGTATTCAGTTTTGATGTGAGAATGACAGAGCCGCTGGTATCACTCACACTAGACGTCAAGGCAGGACCATCAACAATCCCTACTCAGTTCACGATGATCCATGCAAGCTCAATGTACAATGCAATTCTCGGGCGTAAATGGATACATCTCATTAAGGCATTGCCTTCCACATTCCACCAAAATTTATAATAGTCTACCCCGGAAGGAGCTGTAGAACTAAAAGGCGATCAAAATGTAGCAAGGAAGCGCAACCGAGAGCATAGTCGCAAATGCATCTTATTCGCAAAAACAAATGAAATTAGTACGGAGGAAGCAAGACCCTGCTTGGATAAAAGAGGAAAAAAGATTACAGATCGACGATACATAAGACATCACAAAATAACAATTAGCGGGTGCGGAAAAACGCCCACAAACAGTCAATAACGGAAAATCCAAGACAATCAACGTAGGCGCGAATAAAGAACAAATCTGCTTCAGATCGGAGCCTCATTTATTTGCGTGGAGCGTAGAAGATATGTCGAACAAAAACTGGACGTCGCATGTCACACATTCGAAATAAAGCTGGAGGCAAAGCCGGTAAAACAAGCGCGGAGGAGATTAACGCAAGATCTTAAGAAGCTAGTGGAAGAGCAAATATATGGGAGAAAAAAAACAGGGTTCATCAGGGAAGTCTGTTACCGAAATGGGTAGAAAACATGGTGATCGTATCAAAGAAAAACGAAAAAAGCTCTGCATATGCGTCGACTCCACGGATCTCAACAAAGCATGCCCGAAAGATAACTACCCCTTGCCGGACATCACCCAACTTGCAGACTGAACGACAGGGTACTAGTTATTCTCTTTAATGGATGGATATACTCCAATTACAACAAGATACCGATACATACAGAGGATGAAGAAAAAACGACATTTTTCGCTCTTGAAGGATTATATTGTTTCAGAGTCATGCCTTTTGGCTTGAAGAACGCAGGAGCATGATACTGTCATGTACCTGCCAGTACTGACAAGATTGGATTTGAGTAACCTCTTAATCCTCACGGATCAAGCCTACTGGTTCAGTGATGAACACTACCTAAATCAATAAACGATTCAATTTGATTAAGATTCAGAATGTCTTATCCATTATAAACCCTGACCTTATATAACTAGATATTCTTGACTAGATCCTACAGCTAACAACCTACACGTGGCTAAGCCAAACACGCCCATACAATATATAAGTACACCCATAATTATACTAAGAGCAGACCCACATATACTCCATATGGACACACTTTCCCTAACCCAGGTACATGACATTACACTCCCCGTCAAAACATCCTTGTCCTCAAGGATGAAGGATAAGAAGGAAACACAGTTACGAAAACACAGCTGCCACTTTCTCTCAAGCGCCACTTTCTCTCAAGCAGAACAAGAAATGTGATCTGCAACTCCAACAGCAAGGCTAACTGATTAGTCATTTGGAAAAATATATTTTTGGAATTCACAAGCCCATTATCTTCAGAGCCCAGTGCTTGGTAGACATAATTGGAAGCATCACTTGCAGCAATTGACTGCCCCAGCGCCATAATGTAGTTTATCCCTCTATTTCGATTAGTAGTCGTGATTGTATTATGCTTATTTCCTAAAGGCAAACTGCTAACAAGACTGTCCACTAGCATTTTCTTGAGAAAAACAACCACCACCCTGTCATATCCAGCTGCAAACATGGTAACTGACAGCTTAGGGCCCATTTTACCATATGTCGTTACTTGCCAGTACTGCACCACAACTCTGTACCATAATATAATTATTATGGCAATGAAGAGATAAACTAGGCTTCCCAGAGCTCTTA
>JAJJMA010062641.1:0-19210 GCA_023529015.1 Papaver nudicaule
ACCTTGTCTCGAGCTGTTCCAGGACGCCAGAAATTGATGCGAAATTACTCCTGTGACCTCCTCGCCAAAAACCACCATCAACAGCTGGTGCCAACTTTCTTATACGCTGCTTGAATGGCTTGATTTTTGGATCTATATCCAATTTATGGCATGCAATTTCTGGGTCAATACCAGGCATTTCATTCATGCCCCAAGCAAAAACATCCACATATTCTTTTAGTAAAGCTTCTAACTGCCGAGATTCTTCTTCATTCAACAAAGTGCCAATTTTTACTATCTTAGAAGTATCTTCCTTGCCTATGTTGATATCCCTTGTAGGTTCTACCGCTGTAAAGTGTAATTCTGGTTCTCCCATAGGCGAAGGTTCCTTTAATTGCTATAAGGGTGCCGCTGAAGAATTTGCCGTGGAGTCGCCCTCCTTCACAGAAAGAACATATTTGCTAGGGTCATTGACTACTTCATTTATTTCTTTGGCTTTGGCTAATTCTTTAGTCTGCTTCCTTTTCTCATTCAATCTTGCTTTCGAGTTTCACGCATCTTGACGTCTACTTCATTGCATGCTTTTTCCGGAGATGAGTCACCAATGTATTCAGCTACCCCTTCTGGAGTTGGAAATCTCAACCGCTGATGATAGGTCGAAGGTACTCCCTTGATGCTATGTAACCATGGTCTTCCAAGAATTGCTTCATATGGCGAGTCTACATCCACAACACAGAAAGTAGTATCCATGACCAAAGTCTTACATGTGACAACTTTCAGCTTAACCTCCCCTTTAGGCTTAGATGCTATCCCATTAAATCCGTATATACTATACGTGGAAGGAACTAAAGGTTCCACCGGTTCTTCTTTAGAATCCATAGCCTGATACGCTGAATTAAAGAGAATATCAACAGAACTACCTGGATCCACCAGTACTCTTGGGACTTTAAATTTTCCCATTTGGATAGTTAGCACCAACGAATCCAAATGACTTCTTGCCTCAGGTGACAGTTCTACCACCGAAAAGCTGACTGGCTTCTTCATCCATTCCAATAATGGGCTATTCTTGACGGCGACACTGAAAATTTCTTTACCATTGCTGTCCCTCTTATGAATCCTTGACATGACATTATTATGGAATTCATCTCTACTAATCGTTGAATGCACGATGGAGAAACAATTTAACTCTTTGAGATCCCGCTGAACTTCCACTTCAAAGACTTCAGGCTTCGGCGGTACAACCTGAATTGGCTGAACCTCCATTGGTGGTGCTAGAGGTAATTCTAAAAAATCTTGGAATCTTCCCATACGAATGAATCTGTGCACCTCCCTTTGAACTCCTGTGCAATTCTCAGTTGAATGACCATGGAATTGATGATACTGGCAATATTGACTGGTGTTTAAAATGGGGTCAAGGGATTTCCTCTGTTAAAAGGATAGCGGATTTCATTCCTTGACGCCGAACTTTCTATCTGTCCCCATGCATCAGTATATGTAACACGAAGTTTTGGTAATGTGGCATCTTGGGAATCTGGGTATCCTGGCCTTCTTTCGCCGAATCTTCGATTATCATTGTTGAATCTTCTATCACCATTACCTTGCTGCCGATTGTCATATCCTCCTCTATTGTCGCCGTAGCCTCTTCTATCATTGTTGGCATACCTGCTTCTATTATCATAGCCTCCTCTGTTATCTTGATCATCTCTCCCAGCATAAGTATCTCTTTTCCCTTGGTTCCACTGCTGAGTGTTGTTCTGCTGATACTGTTGTCGCTCCTGTGGCTGCTGATGGGGAACGATTGCCGCTGAGGGTGCTGCCGCTGCTGCCTCCAATTTTTTCTGTTCCATTTTGATCCATTCTTTTCTCATTTCTTCTTGCTCTTCTGGCGACAAATTGTTTATAGAATTAACATGCCTTGGTATTTCTTTCTTCTGACGCTCTTCTTCCTCTTGCATTTCTTCATATGACAACCATTCATTTTGTCTAGCTCTCAATTCTCCTATATCTGCCGCCGGGGTCCAATACAAAGATTGGAACATTTTATCACTTGTTTCCATTGAACTAATGAACGCCCGCATTTTTTCTTTGTCAGAAACCGCCGATCCTACTTCACTGCAAAGTTTCCTCCATCTCATGATATGACTTCTGCACGTTTCCATAGGCCTTTTCTTATTATTAAACAACTTTTCTACCCCTGGGCGTACTCTCTTGTTTTGATTATAATTTGCTATGAATATCTCTTCCAATTCTGCGTATTTCTTAATTGATTTCGCTTCCAAACTGCCAAACCACGCCAAAGCTTCATCCTTGAGAGAGGCGGCGAACGACATGCACATTATTGGATCTGAGCCAGTCCATGCTGTTAAATCTCTCCTGTAGCATTGTAAGTGCTGAGATGGATCTCCTGTGCCGCCAAAGATTGATGTGAACGTTGGCATACATAATCTCTTGGATACATGCCCATGAGTGATCTCATCTACAAATGGCGTCTGTTTTGCCTCTGAGATTGCCTTCTTTAATTTCTCGTCCTTTGGTGCGCCTGTGGCTTCTGCCAACTTCCTTTTCATACGGCGTAATTGCTTTGCCACGTACTCTTTCATATCATTCATATTATCCGAGTCGGCGAAACTTTCCTCACTATGATTAGATTTTCCGGCCTTCTTACTTCCTTCTTCCCTTTTCACTGTGGATGCTGCCACCTCTGGCTTCGTAGATCTGCTCTTTTGAGTATTATGAACTGTACGAGTTGAGCGACTTCTGCTGCGACTTTCCATTAACTGCCTATGCTGCTCTGCCAATTGTAGATTACTTTGGAGGATAATATCCATCTGCCTTTGCATCTGTAACTGCATCTGGGCTTGATTTATGGTACTCTGTTCAAAGAACTTCTTCAACATTTCTTCAGTAGCACTGGTGGACCCGGCTTTTCCTTCTGATATTGCTATCGGTGATGTTTTTGATGTTCCAACAACCGCCACCATTTTACTACTGCATGCTACCTCCAAGTGTTTCCATTTGCCATATGATCCTTGCCGACTGCCCTTGAAAGTAAACCATTGGTGTTGAGATTGCCGCCTACTGCCCTTGATAACCCTTCAACTGCATGAGAAGTGTCGCCGGGAATTGCTGCTTCCTTGATAGTACCGTCGTCCACAGCTTTCCCCTTGCTTTGCATATGGACCTCTATTTTCTCTTCCTCTTCTGGTATCCCTTCCAAATGAGTTATATCTTCTATCACAACATTGTCTATGGCCGCTGACTGTTGTTGAGACACCGCCGTCTGCACTGCTGCTGTCTGCTGTTTTCTACTGCTGTCTGTTGTTGTTCTGCAGCTGGCGCCGTTGGCTGTTGCTGCTGTGAAGTTGTTGGCTGCTGACTTGCATTGCCACTCAAGAAAAAATCATGTGCAAAACCTAACGGTGGTACCGCTGAACTCCTCAAGTTATGTCGATTAGGAAGGGGCACTGACTGAGCGGATATGGGAAACTTAGGAGATTTGCTTGTTGACGCCGTACTTCCTTTTCGCCTAGTCGTCATTTGGTATCCTGTGTAGAAAACAACAAAAGCACTTCCTGACAGTATTAAGCTAGCTTGACTGTGAGCAAATGCCAAATTGGTTAGTGGAGGCGGTTGAGGAATTTCTGTAAAGCAAAGAAATGACAAAATAGTGCAGTTGCAGTTGTACTATATGCAGGTCATGACCTAATCTTGTCGGCAGCTAAGAAAACCCTAATTTTGAAAACCCATGGGAACTAAAAACACCAAAGTTTTACAACCTTTTTCCCATTTTGGATCAAAATCTGTACGGCGCTCAATTTTTGCTAATGACCTTTCACAAAATTTTGACTCAAGAATCACACTATGACATGCAAAATAAGGGAAACCAGCATTAAGTCTAACTACCAAGATGTTAACTGCCGAGAATCACATCTAACATAGGAATCTTTTCATCATCCTAGACTCATAATGACATGTACAAGCTTAACAGAGAAAGAAAGATTTGATAATGACTAAACATAAACCTTTTGTGACGCACCAAGAGCAACATTTTTGTAACAAAAGAGCTGAAACTCATATTTTGGAATCAACATCTCTATAAATGAAAAACAACAGCCTTATTTTTGTAAGTCAAAAAGGAAAAATCATATTATGCCGTTCTAAGTGAGAGGAACAACATCTAAACACAATCATTAACCCACTAATGACGCCCAACATATCATAAAAGAAAGTTTTTCAATGGTTTTACAAAGGCTGACAACAGTAATACATTCAAAGACTTCTACAAAAGGATAATTTTGAAGGATTTGTCAGCATACTTATGTTTAAGAGCTATCAGCAGCATATTTACTATTAAGACCACTATTAGTGCCGAAAACAACCTTTATTTTTGCAAAACCAAGAACAAAAATCTAAGAAAACACAGGTTCAATCCCTGTTTCTAGCGCCCAATGTAGTTGGTAAAATCCCCTAGGTGATATTTTACCAATACACCCCTACTTAAATACCTAAAGCATACCATAATACATACAACTTAACCAAAACCGTTGTTAATATATAAACATTACCATACTTAGATAAATGAAAGAGACAGGAGAAGATAATGACGCTATAAATATGATATGAATGATAAACAAGCAATAACTCTCAAGTATAACATGTTATTAATTGAATCCTTGCATTTGTTCTCACTTTGCTAAGGATAATGACTCTACAAAGTAATAAGTTCTTCCCTAGAAATTGAGCCAAGGAGAGTAAGAAGAGTAAGAAGAGTAAGGAGAGTAAGAAGAGTTCTTTGTCTCTCGATAGATCAACCCTAGAGTTCACTTTTCCAACCCCTCTCTCAGTTGTGATACATGGCCTTTTATAGGCGCTGATTACATGGTGGAATACAGCTAATACAGACAATATGACTCTGACACTATTTGTCCATTTCTACCTACCTTCAATACCGCCGACCTTCCTCGATGCTTCAACGCCCTTCCTCAATTCTTCAGCGCCCTTTGCCCTAGATTGGATAAGATCAATGACTCGAACTCCACTGAGTCAACAAGTCAGCTCTGACAATCCGACCGTTCTGTCCAACATTAAATGCTCAACCAATCTTAGCAGCTTTTGTCGGTGACGTGCCATTGTCGCTGTCTTGAGTTATGCTGCTTTGCCTTTCCTCTGTTAAATGCCGCTCTTCCCTTGCTCTACTCAGCGCCTTTTTCCTATGGGTGATAACCGCTGAAGGTTGCCGCTGTCATCATTCTTCACTTCTATGGTAGCCCTTCTGTACAAAATCACTTCTTGAGTACCCTAAATAGACTAAGGCATTTTCTACACTCACATAGTATTAAACATAGTCCGTGAATATGCGTTAAGGAACTTCTAGGGTTTACGATTCAAGATCTACCTTATGAAGTTTCTCAAATCTTGGCCGTGATAAAATTGAAAATATTCAATCGACCCAAGATACAGGATCAGAAATTTAACTTCCGACCTGTGCTTCACGATCCTCAAGTGAAGTCTTTCAATAGTCTTAGTCCAAAAGGACTTTGAGATGACGACCAACCTTTATGCAAGGATACACAGATGTGTAGAGGATTGAGATTGTATCTTGCAGAAGGTCATCTATTTATAGTGATCATCAAGGGAGGCTTTGCTTGAAAATTAAGCAACCTTGAGTAGGGTTCAAGCAAGATCCGGAACTAGGAAAGTCCATAGCTTGAATACCCGTTCTCAATCTTCTTCTAACTTTGGACAATGCCAATAGTTAAAGAGGACTCAACCTTGATTGAAGGTTTGCGACTTCTGATCCAAATCATGTTTGAACATCGCTTGCGACTTCTGGTCCAAATAATTGTTTGAACATCGCTTGGATTAAGTAGTTGAATTCCATGGGCCAAGTAATGAAAAGTCCGAGAACTAATCATGTCTAGACCGAAAACTTCAAGATATGAAAGTTGGAAATTTTCTCATGGCTTATATGTACGCGTTCATAGAGCTGTCAAATGGAGTTCAGGAGAATTCAAGAGAAATTTGTGAACTCGTATGTACGCGTTCATACAGACCCGCTCGTTCTCTGGAATGCATTTAAGCAACACATGTACGCATTCAAGATAGTGTCTCTTTTACTCATCGGATGAGCTCATGTATAGGAAAAATTAGTAAGACTCAATTTGTTCATTAAGGATTTTTCAATTTTGAAAAACTCGCATGCCTGAGTAAAAAGCAATAATGTTTTCCAAAATATGTAGGATTATTGTGTCTCATAAGAATTTTCCCATGGAACTAAGTTTATTATCAGCAATATAATTAGAAAATTTTCTAAGAGCATGTTCTTCTTAGCTTATTCTATTAATTATTCCCATGGATCATGTTCTCGACTCTTGCCTTAGGAGCCAGAGGCAGGGAGAATGTCAGAGGTAGAATCAGAAGTGTTGGTATCCATATCGAGTCATTACATTTTGGACTCATCTTGATATGTAAGCACGATTAAAATTTTGGCTCACTGTAATCAGGAGATGTTGTATTTTGGTGCTTAAAAGACAATTATGACAATCACATTGGATTTTCTGGTCATAAACCATCAGGACAAACGGTCACTTAACTGTTTGAGCGTGGATTCATCTCTTCTGGAGAAAATTGCTCAACATGGCTAGAGATGATGATTATTGTCTTTTATATAACAAATGAGTGAATTCCTTCATTTAATAAGATAATAATCGGTGTCATACTAGGAATCCCACTTGTTTGTTTTTGCTAGACATAATAACGATTGAATCAAAGAGTAAAACTAAATGATGGTACCACGCCAGCTTTTGCATAACTCCATAAGAGTTTTATAACTTGATCCATAAGCTGTTAATGAAACAAGTCGTATGCAACACTTCAATGAACGTGAACAACACCAATAGGCTTTCGAAGATGTTCGAATGTTTCACAATCTAATGGTTTTGTGAGTATATCTGCTCGTTGTTGTTCAGTTGGCACATAACATATCTTGACAATTTTGTTTTCATAGAGATCTCTAATAAAGTGATATCTAATGTCGATATGTTTCGTTCTTGAGTGTTCTACTGAATTTTCAGTAATGCGTATAACACTCGTCTTATCATAGTAGATATCTATGGTTTCATCATTGATAATTCTATAATCATTAAGCATTTGTTTCATCCACAAAAGTTGAGTACAACACGAACCTGCAACGATGTATTCTGCTTCACAAATTGAAAGAGACTGTGAGTTTTGTTTAACTTATAAGAGTTCTCCCATGTATCTAAGTTTACTATCAATAATATGTTTAGAACAATTTTCTAAGAACATATTATTCCTTGCTTTATCAACTAGTTATTCCCATTGATCCTGATCTCGGCTCTTTCCTTAGGAGACAGTGGCAGGGAGAATGTCAGATGTAGTACCAAAAGTATTGATATTCATATCGAGTCATTACATTTTGGACTCATGTTTGATATGATTAGCACCAATTAATCTTTTTATATTTTCTCACTGAAAGTCAAGAGTCAAATATTGGTGCTTAAAAGACAATTATGAAAATCACATTGGATTTTCAGGTCATAAACCATCAGGACGAACATTCTGCACTTAACCGTTTGAGTGTGGATTCATATCTTTTGGAGATCATTGCTCAACAATACAAGAGATGAGGATTATTGTCTTTTATAAAAAAAAATGGGTAAATTCCTTCATTTAACAAGATAATAATCGGTTTCATACTAGCAATCCCACTTATTCTTCTTTACTAAGCATAATTGCGAACGAACAAAGAGTAAGACAAGATAATAGTACCACTACAGCTTTGCATAACTCGCAATGGAGTTTTTATAACTTATCCCACAAGCTATTTTAATGGGAAAAGTATTATGCAACACTTCAATGAACGTGAACAACACCAATAGACTTTCGAAGATGTTCGAATGTTTCAGCGTCTAATGGTTTTGTAAGAATATTTGCACGTTGTTGTTCAGTTGGCACATAACATATTTTGACAATTTTCTTTTCATAGAGATCTCTAATAAAGTGATATATAATGTCAATATGTTTCGTATAGCACTAGTATTATCACAATAGATTTCTATGGGTTTTCTTCTTTAATTCCATAATCTTTAAGCATTTGTTTCATCTATAAAAGTTGAGTACAACACGAACCTGCAATGACGTATTCAACTTCACATGTTGAAAGAGACTGTGAGTTTTGCTTCTTGATGTTCCAAGCTACAAGATTATTTCCCACGTAAAAGCATCCTCTTGAAGTGCTTTTCCTATCGTCTCCGCATCCTGCACAATCTGCATCTGAATAAGCTGTAAGTCTCGCATTAGTATCAAAAGAATATGAAAGTCCAAATTCCTCTGTGTATTTTACATAGCGGAGAATTCTTTTTACTGCGTTCATGTGAGATTCCTTAGGTTCCGCTTGATATCTTGTACAACATCCAATATTGTATGCAATGTCTGGACGGGTTGCTGTAAGATAGAGTAAACTACCGATCATAGATCTATACAACTTTTGATCAACTTTGACCCCAGAGGGATCTCGTTTCAATTTTCCCGTAGTTGGCATGGGTGTCTTCTTTTCAGAGGCTTGTTTCAGACTAAATTTGGTCACTAAATCTTTAACATATTTCTCCTGTGAAATATTAATTCCTCCTTTATGTTGTTGGATTTGAAGACCTAAGAAAAATCTTAGTTCACCAACATTGCTAGTTTGAAATTCTTTGCACATAGAATTTTCAAAATCCTTAGCTAAACCTTGTGAGGTGGATCCAAAGATAATGTCATCAACATAGATTTGTGCAATAATGACATGTTTGTTAATCTTTTGGATGAAGAGTGTTTTATCGACTCCTCCTCTTGAAAAACCTTTAGCAACAAGAGATGAGGTTAATTTTTCAAACCAAGCTCTTGGTGCTTGTTTCAGGCCATATAGCGCTTTGTTAAGCTTGTATACATTGTTCGGAAACTCGGTGTCTTCCAACCCCTTCGGTTGTGCCACATATACTTCTTCTTTTAAATTTCCATTCAGAAAGGCAGATTTGATGTCCATCTGATAGAGTTTAATTTTAAGAAAGCAAGCAAGGGCAAGGAGTAATCGTATGGACTCAAGTCTCGCCACAGGTGCAACGGTCTCGTCAAAGTTGATTCCTTCAATCTGTGAATATCCTTGAGCGACAAGTCTAGCTTTATTCCTAATGATGTTTCCATGTTCATCTGACTTGTTCTTGAATATCCATTTTGTACCAACCACATTGATATTCTTAGGCCGTTCAACAAGTTGCCAAACATCTTGTCTAACGAAATCATCTAACTCTTCATGCATAGCATTGATCCAGGAGGGATGTTTAAGAGCTTCATCAATGTTTTTTGGTTCAATATTTGACAAGTAGCAAGCATAGTGGCATACGTTTTTTGCTTGACTTCTTGTCATTCTGTGTGGTTCTTCCCCAATAATATCACTAGGAGTGTGATCGCGGGTAACCCACTTAGGTAAACTCTTGGCAGGAGTTTCGGGTTCAGTTTCCTGATCATCTTGTTCCTGTTGACAGTCACCATCTTCTGGAAAAAAATTTGTTTTTGTAGGTACTACATCTACAGATTGAGGAGTAGATTCAGGTTTCGAAACAACTTCTGATGGTGGTAATTCAACAACGATGTATTTGTTCTGTCTAAAGTCAGTGACATCATCAATTACCACATTTGCTGATTCCATCATTACTTGGGTGCGAGTGTTGAATACTCTAAATCCTCTGCTGTCAGAAGCGTATCCCAAGAATATGCCCTCATCGCTTTTTGAATCAAACTTTCCTCTTTGCTCCATGTCTTTAAGTATATAACATTTACTACCAAACACACGAAGATACCCAAGATTAGGTTTCTTTCCATACCAGAGTTCATATGGGGTGTTTAGGGTACGAGACCTTAAGTAGACTCTGTTAATGAGATAACAGGCTGTAAAGACAGCTTTCCCCCAGAATTTTTGAGGAAAATCCTTACTGTGGAGCATTACTCTAGCCATTTCTTGGATATTTCAATTTTTTCTTTCTGGAACACCATTGGCTTGAGGAGTATGTGGTGGAGAAAATTGTTGAGAAATACCCAGTTGATCACAGAATTCAAATACTTTTGTTTCTTTGAATTCTGTACCACGATTGCTTCTTATATTTTTAAGTCTGCGACCTTGTTCAGTCTGGATTCTGTTCACGATAATCTTGAACTCTTCAAGAGTGTCATTCTTGTTCTTTAAGAATGCAACCCAGGTGAATCTAGTGTAGTCATCAACCATAACTAAAGCATATTTCTTTCCTGCAACAGTAGAATGTTGCATTGGTCCGAAAGTCCATGTGAATTAGATCTAGAGGAGCTTAAGTTGCGATGTCCCTTGACGTTCTATGGGGTACTCTGTGTTGTTTACCCTTTTGACTTGCACCACATACACCTTCCACATTGGCATTAATCTTAGGAACTCCCCTCACGAGTTCTTTATTGATTATTTTGCTTAATAAACGATAGTTAATGTGCCAAATTGTTCATGCCATAAATGTGTTGATTCAGTTTTAGTCAAATTGCAACATAGATTTGACTTAATATCAAGAAGGTAACAGTTATTAGCACTGCGAAATCCAGAAAAGATTGCGTTCCCGGATTCGTCTTCTGTGTCACATTTATTATATTACTACCGAAGACTACCTTATTTCCTTTGTCACAAATTTGACTAACAGAGAGCAAGTTTGCAGTCATACCTTTTACGTAGACGATGTCGTGAATTTCTGTAATACTAGGCAGTTTGATGGTACCTCTTTTGCTGATGTAGCAACAACTTCCATCTTCAAAGGTAACGGGTCCACCTTTGTATTCATCAATACTTACAAACCATGACAGATCACCGGTCATATGTCTACTACATCCACTATCAAGAAACCATTGAAGAGGTGAGGTAGATTTTAGTGCAAGTGCACCAAGACAGTATTCTTTGTCATCAGTTTGTGTTTTAGTCTTAAGATGTGGACTGGAACAAACAATTTTTGCTCTTTTGTGAAGTTCTCGAATTAACGAGAGTTTTTCATTAAAGAGTTTGCATTATGATGATAATGATCATTAAGACCACAAAACGTACATGACGTTATGTTAGATTGCGATTTATAACCTAATCCAGGTCTTCCACGATAGTGGTTCTCCGTATAGGAATTTTTTATAAGCAGAAGATAGCTTTCCAAGAAGAATCTTGTTTTGCTCAATTTTTTCATATAGTTGTTTAACAACTTCTTCATTTTCTTTGCGCAATCTGTTATTACAATCTTGTTCATTACGAAATCCATGAAGTAGTCCTTGGACTTTGAATATCAATCTTTGTTTGGTGTAACATAAAGATTTGATAAACTAAATCCATGAATCAGAGGATTCATCTGGGATAAGTTCAATATCACCCAATGGATTATTCATAGTTCACGACTTTGTCAAACACAGACAGTGACGTCTTATGTGTCTGCCCGCTCTGATACCAACTGAAAAAGGAGGGGATACCGAGATACACCACCAACTTTTTAATTCGTGAACTCTGTTGATTATATTACTTGATTGATCTCACAAATCAATATTCAAGTATTCACCCGAGTAATCTCAAAGGTTCTATAATTAACAATTGGATTTGTGCAATACTTTTGATTATATGAATATATAATGCGGAAGATAAAAGTAAAGCACGACACAAGAAGTTTTGTTAACGAGGAAACTGCAAACCTAGCAGAAAAACTCCGGGACCTCGTTCAGATGTGAACACCCTCAGTATTAATGGTATGCAAACGCTAGCCTACTCTCAGACTTCGGACTGGAATGTATCGAGACTGAATTCACCCTACAAGCAATTCAGCTACCAATGTGCTCCTACATTTCTTGGCTCCCACAGACACCTACGTACTTGATTCCCCTAGCTGACGTCCTTTACAGTCCCAGGAGTTGCTCCAGTTCCCTTCGTGAAGACTAGCGCTACCCTTCCTTTAACAGGACGCCTAAAAGTATCCAAGTAATTAAACAAGAATACGATTGTGATTTCCTTTAGACTTAAAGTCAAGGTTAATGGAAATCTGGTTTGTTGTATAGGGCTTATTGATCTAGCCTAAACAACTTTACCTCCTAACGCTTGACGAACTTAGTATTAAACCTAGTTCGTGAATATGCGTTAAGGAACTTCTAGGGTTTACGATTCAAGATCTACCTTATGAAGTTTCTATCAAATCTTGGTCGTGATAAGATTGAAAATATTTAATCGACCCAAGATACAGGATCAGGAATTTAACTTCCGACCTGTGCTTCACGATCCTCAAGTGAAGTCTTTCAATAGTCTTAGTCCAAAAGGACTTTGAGATGACGACCAACCTTTATGCAAGGATACACAGATGTGTAGAGGATTGAGATTGTATCTTGCAGAAGGTCATCTATTTATAGTGATCATCAAGGGAGGCTTTGCTTGAAAATTAAGCAACCTTGAGTAGGGCTCAAGCAAGTTCCGGAACTAGGAAAGTCCATAGCTTGAATACCCGTTCTCGATCTTCTTCTAACTTTGGACAAGGCCAATAGTTAAAGAGGACTCAACCTTGATTGAAGGTTTGCGACTTCTGGTCCAAATCATGTTTGAACATCGCTTGCGACTTCTGGTCCAAATAATTGTTTGAACATCGCTTGGATTAAGTAGTTGAATTCCATGGGCCAAGTAATGACAAGTCCAAGAACTAATAATGTCTAGACCGAAAACTTCAAGATATGAAAGTTGGAAGTTTTCTCATGGCTTATATGTACGCGTTCATGATCACGCGTTCATAGAGCTGTCAAATGGAGTTCAGGAGAATTCAAAAGAAATCTATGAACTCGTATGTACGCGTTCATACAGACCCGCTCGTTCTCTGGAATGCCTTTAAGCAACACATGTACGCGTTCATGTACGCGTTCACCGTTGAGGTCATTTCAAGAGACAATTCAACATACTCTACCTATACATAATATCACGGATGTGATAAATGCAAAGGCGAAGAATCCTAGAATACCTTCGGATCATATAAACAACATCATAGACTACTGATATGATAGAAATGGCAAATTCGAAACATGGAAAGGAAAACCTTTCTAACCATTATCGAGGACGTTATGATTTATCAAGTAGTAAGCTTCGGTCTTCGTCTTCAGCGGTCTTCGTCTCGATTACCTAACACTATCCTAGTCCGAGGTTGTAGAGTAATATCAGTGGGTTCAACCGAGCAATGCTCTAACAGATGGTGGTAACTCAGCAGCAATGTATTTGTTTTGTCTAAAATCTGTGACATCATCAATTACAACATTTCCTGATTCCATCATTACTTGGGTGCGAGTGTTGAATACTCTAAATCCTCTGCTATCAGAGTCGTATCCCAAGAAGATGCCTTCGTCACTTTTTGAATCAAATTTTCCTCTTTGCTCCCTGTCTTTAAGTATATAACATTTACTTCCAAACACACGAAGATACCCAAGATTGGGTTTCTTTCCATACCATAGTTCGAGCTCAGCTACTTCCCCTGGGATATCCTCATGGTTATCGGCCTCATCACTTCCTGGGAACGCGGCTAAGAGGTCTGCAATGGCTTGGCCTCTTATGCCTCGCGGTATTTGGTAATGTAACCCAAATTCTGACAACTGAAGAGACCATCGCGCGGTTCGACCGGTCAGGTATGGTCGTTCGGCCAAATAGACCACGGGGTTCGCCGTGGCAACTACCACAGTCTGGTGCGCCAAAAGGTATGGTCTTAACTTTTGAGCTGCATATATCAGGGCCAGGCACGCTTGCTCGATCCGTGGGTATCTTACCTCAGCATCTTTCAGTACACGGCTCACGTAATATATAGGAGAAAGCTGGTCGTTTCCTAAATCTTGGGCGAGGAGCGCTCCTATGGCCTCGGTGGTATATGCTAGATAAATATGTATGCGCTCCCCAGGTATCAGTGGTCGAAGGACTCGTGGACAAGTTAGGCATCTCTTTATACTTTCGAAAGCAATCCGCTGAGCGTCTCCCAACTGGAACGCGCATCCTTTCTTTAGGAGTGGAGTAAAAACAACCATCATCTGGGCGAGGCCCGGTATGAACCTCCGAACATACGATATTTTCTCCAGAAAGCTTTGAAGCTCGTGCGTATTGGCAGGGCTGTCCATACTAAGTATTGCTTGCGCCTTTCCTGGATCTACCTGGATCCCCGTGCTAGTGACCACGAAACCTAAGAACTTACTTGATGTGACCCCAAAAGCACACTTCAGAGGGTTCATCTTGAGTTTGTACTGCCCGCAGCACTCAAATACCATACGTAAATGATCGATGTGGTCTTCCTTTTTCTGGGACTTGACCACAATGTCGTCGACATATACCTCGACTTGCCTATGGATCAGGTCATGGAAGATAGAGACCATGGCTCGTTGGTAAGTTGCCCCCGCGTTCTTCAATCCTAAGGGCATTACCACGTAATAGAAACAACCGAACGGCGTTTGGAATGCTGTTTTGTGCGCGTCTACGGTGTTCATTTTAATCTGATTATAGCCATTGTAACCATCCATTAACGAGAACATTTGGTGGTTACTAGTCGCGTCTACTAGCATATCGACATTTGGTACCGGGAACTCATCTTTTGGACAGGCCCTATTTAAATCTCTGCAGTCGACGCAACAACGGATTTTCCCATTTTTCTTCATTACTGGTACGATGTTGGCTAACCACGGCGCGTTCTTTATAGGTTTGATAAATTTTGCTGCCACCAATCGCTCAATCTCCTCCTTTATTGCTAATGCGACATCCTTATGAAAGGTGCGGCTCCTTTGTTTTATAGGGCGAGCGTGTGGCATCACATCTAAAGAATGTGCGACTAATTCCGCGTCTAAACCTGGCATCTCGCTATATGTATAGGCGAACACATCTTTATATTCTTTTAATAATTCGATCATTCTTCTCCGCTCTTCCCTTCCGAGAGACGCGCTGATCTTGATCAGCCGCTCCTCATTATCACCAATGTTTACTTCTTCTACCTCGTCCAAGGATGGTATCTCTATAGGTTCTTCCACCGGCAGAGACTCTGCTGTTACTTCTTCTTCCTCGTTGGGAGATGATGTCGCCTGGTTTGTAGATGCTTCACACAACTGATCAGGCGGCAGCATCTCCGCTGATTGCTATAATCTGTATACGTGTCCCCCGCTCTGAGTGGGAAAGTGGTGGAACCGGGGCTCCGGTTATGTCTTTGATCTTTTGACGCCTGTTGGCGCCCCTAATCTTTCGGGCTGAACAAGGATGCCTTTGACCTTCCTCTTTTCCTTGGGTATTACTAAACGAGCGGGGTTAAAGAGTGAAACTTTATTATCCTCTTCCCACTTTGGTAGGGGGATTGTCCGAGATAGACCTATCACGGCCGCTTCACCCTGTTCCGCTGGCTTATAAAAAACTGCTTCCGCTATGTACGCCTCCTCGGGTCCAAAAGGGTTATTTGTGGCGGGTACCCTGTATTCCTTCCCTCCAATGCTAGTTTTAATACACTGATGATAAGTGGATGCCACGACGTGATGATCACGTATCCATCCACGTCCTAGGAGCAGGTGAAACGAAGTGTGATCGTCCAATACATGGAAGGGTACTGATGCTTTAATCGGCCTGATAGACATAGTGAGGCATATTACTCCGATCGTCTCCTGGGTGTGACCTCCGAAACCGCGCACCACTGTTTTTCGCTCTCTGATTTCTTCTCTTGGTATGCCCAGCAAATCCAAGGTATGTACCGAGATGAGGTTTAGCGACGCTCCTCCATCGATGAATACTCTTCTTAATTGCTGCTTATTGATAGTCGCGGTGAGATACATCGGGCGTAAGTGCTCCCCAGGAATGCATATATCGCTGTCGTCAAAAGTAATCCTTCCTCTTGATAGCGCCTGATGACCTGCAGCTATAGCAGCGATTGCCTGAGATGCTTCCCTAATCTGGTCTTCACTAAACCCGAGGGAGTCAAAAAATTGTTGTGCGATGATGGTCTTGGAGAACTGGAAGGCGACATTGTTCGTTCCCTTAAAATCCGGCTTTTCGCTAGACAATTCAAACGCTTCTTCCTTGGAATCCTCCCATGCCGTCCACTCTTCATCTCTGGGGTCATGGGAAATCATCATGACGTTGTATTTGGGCAAGGGATCCTTGTCTATTTGTTGTCGCCCGAGGTCTATCTCCCCTGCTCTCTCTCTTTCCTCCAAA
This sequence comes from Papaver nudicaule, assembly GCA_023529015.1. Classification (NCBI taxonomy): domain Eukaryota; kingdom Viridiplantae; phylum Streptophyta; class Magnoliopsida; order Ranunculales; family Papaveraceae; genus Papaver; species Papaver nudicaule. Next base: position 16,217 of record JAJJMA010062641.1, read on the forward strand.
ACGCGTTTCGTACGCCATAACAGTCGAGGGTTGGGTGGTTCACCCTTCTGTGGAAGTGGCAGTATCGTTTGTGCGCTTTGTTGACTGTATTTATATCCACAACGGTAGGTGGCAAGTTAATTTCTCCATTAGCGGCCCACTGATCGACAAGGTTCTCGATTTGCTCCTTAGTGCAAGGTATAGGCGCCGGGATGGGACGCTGGCTGTTGGAATTATTCCCACCCCGTCCTCCTTGTGGTGTCGCGCCTTGATATGGCTGGAAAGGTGCTGGACGCTTGCTCCCTGGGGCAGGTCCACTGCTGGTAATTGCCGCGCTTAATGAGTTAACCGAATTGTACCATGTCTGCTCCATTTTTGCTTGCTGGAATATCCCAAGGCAATCTGATACCCGCGCCGTCGCTTCTTCCAATTCTACGAACGTTTGGAACTGGAAATTGGACAAGGCGAAACGTAGGTGGCAGTCATCTTTCCAACAGATCTTAACCAATCTGTCTTCTGGCACATCCTCACTTAATTCGAGCGCGTGGCTTCGGAACCTCGTAATGTACTTCATAGGATCTTCGTCGATCCCCATTGTTGTTCGCGCTAAATCGACCAACGTTACTCACCTCTTTGCGGAAAAGAATTTTTTGAGAAATAAGCGCGCCATCTCCTCCCATGTTGCTATACTTCCTGGTTTTAAGTTGTCATACCAGGTGTATGCGGTGTCGGACAAGGATTTTGAAAATTCCTTTAGGCATAGATTTTCATCTTTCGCGTGCTGGTTCATTGTTGATAGGAAACGACCCAAACGCTCTCGCGCGTTTCCTTGCCCCGTGTATACCTTGAATTTGGGCGACGTTTAATCACGCGGGAACTTGTAAGCGACTACTTCTTTCGTGTAAGGTGGATCCAACGAGCTATAACCGTGGTCTTGTTTCGCTACTCGATAGTGTTCCTCAATGTACCTGGCCAAGTCTTCTTCCGAGATCCTCCCAGTTGACACACTAGGACTCTCAATTTCTTACTGAAATTCCTTTGTAGCCGCGGGCTTCACCTTTCCGGGAACAATTCTGGCCATGTTTGGTTCATCAAGAGTTCCGTTGACCGGACCGGCATCCTCTGGTGAAGCCGCGCCCTCCTTCTGTCTAATCAACATCATCAATCACTGCTGCTTTTTTGCCTGCGCTGCAAACTCTTGCCGCATTTCGTCTAAACTTGCGTCATGCGCATCATTAATGGTAGATGGTGCAACCTCTTTACTCCCCTGCGCTGATGTTGTTGGCGCGGTTACAATTCCTACAGATATTTTTTCGCCCCCTTGCGCGTCCTCGGTGTCACTGTCTGTCGGTTCATTCTCTAACAAAACAAAATCCTCGCCCGGTATACGGACTCGCTCGACTTTCTTCTTTGGCGCGCTCGTTGCATCTCGCGCTGGCTGCATTCCGCTGGACTCGAAATCAGTCTCCCGGTGTGGTCGCCAACTGTGAATGGGGTAATATACTGATCCGATCCGAGTCACAGAGGTAGCAACCCGATTTATGTCATTTCTCTTGCTTTCTCTCTCTCTTTCTTAGGAGTGTAATCTGATTTATCTCTCTTCCAAAAAAACCTCCTTAATGATCTTTTTAGAGCCCTATTTATAGAGACTCCCTTTCACTCCTTGGGTGCCATGTGTCCTCTTAGCCACTTATTAACATAATTGCCATCCTTTATCTCTTAAACACCCAAGATGTCTAAACCCAAGCCCAACTAGATAAGCTTAACTTAGTATGTGTCAAGCCCATTAGGTCCTATTGGACTTGGGGTATCCACAAGAAACCAAAAAGAAGTGAATCTTGAGGCTCAGATCTTGCTCCTATGGGAGTAATATTTGAGCCAACCAACCTTAAATCGCTTCTCTTTTTCTATTACAACCTCCTTGTAATTCCGTTTTTCAGTTTAATCAATTTAGTATCTTGTTTCTCCGATTTGAAATTCTAGATCTAGGGTTTCAGTTTTAAGTTTTCCCTATGCGGTAATCTTCTTGCTGGCTAATATCATTTGTGATGTTGCTTGCGATTTATGATTGTAGTTCTATTGTCAGAAGACCATCTTCAATTTTGATGAAAGCATCTCCTGCACCAACAAAATTGCAGCAACCCACTTCTTGTTCTGCAGCAAACAACTCAATAAATCAGTTAGTTAGATCTGGTTTTGTTACGGATTTACTTTACCTTGTAGTTATGTTTATATGATTATAATATCGACGACGACAACAACAACAACAATCACAACAATCACTGATACTCAGACACCGATTCAGGCATCGATCCAGACCGTTCCAGTCCGTTACAGACCGATTCACACTATTTCAGATTACCGCAGACACATTCAGACCAAGTTTGTTACATGTTACTTTAGTTTAGCTTGTTACTTTAGCTTAGTCTTAGTTTGTTACTTTAGATACTTCGATAAATAGATGGATCACTTGCTGATCCTAATTTCTCTGCTTTCTGTAGGGTGGTTAAATTGTTTGGTATTGTTTCTAACAATCCAAACGTGGCCATTGAAGTTAAAATTGAAAACCCTTGAGATATGGAAGGATCAATTGCCGATCCTAACATGTTTGCTTTGTGCAGTTCTATTAATTTGTTTGGTTTTGTTAAGAACATCCCAAACATGGCCATTTAACCTAGCTCGATCCTTTTGTTTGTGACAGTTAAATATAGTTGTGGTGGTCGAATTATCGGATATGTGGAGACCACAAACAGATGATGATGGTAGCTTACATCCAGTTCTTATGGTTGTAATGTTGATAATTAGTCAAAAATTCCATGTGAACCTTATGAAATATATTAATGAACGAGGCTTGCCTCAATTTCCTATATATAAAAAAAAGAAAAAAAACAAACACAAATGTTGCTAATGTGGAAATTTCACATCTAAATAACTTTAGAGCGGATGGACATGGTTTTCAAGGCATTGGCTTCACAAACTTGTGACGTGGCTAAATTTAAGAAAGTGCAAGTATGA
>JAJJMA010062654.1:0-11352 GCA_023529015.1 Papaver nudicaule
GATAGGAACAAAGAATGTCAACTTACTCAGCCCCTAATATACAGATAACTGGCTGTGCCATCTTGATTTTCCAACTGGAATCTGCAAATATGGTGTAAATAAGCTACATAAAATCCACCGGGGTAAGAAGAATACATGAAATATATATTTAGCTATTATGCAAATAGAGATAGTTTGAAAGATTTGTAGTTTAGCGGCCAACAATTAACTTAATTAGATGATACTGAAATGGCAAAAGCAAGATCGTGACGCAACCAAATCTTTTAGGGCCATATTGAAAACAAATATTGACCTGAATTCAAACCATATCTCAGCGGCAGAACCTGATGGGAAGAACTTCCTGCAAGATCTTATAAGGGATGCCACAGCCTCAAAATGCCGCTGTCTCAATCTCCACCCTTCTAGCCAAGTATTTCTGTACAAAATAAATAACAAAGAATGACATCCAATTGATAGGTTAAACAACACCATCCACCACCACCCTACACATCCACCAATTTAATAGTTGTAATTAACCACCACCGTCCACCATTACCCTGCAATTCCACCGACTGAACAATTCTAACAACACCATCGAAAATAAGATCAAAACAAACTATGAAATCCCATCACAATATTGACCGATATGCTTATTAATTAGCATGTCTGTTCCTGAGAAACCCTAGAAGTGAAAATCAAAAGAAGAGATTAAAGCATTCACAATAATATTCTAGGGTTTCGATATGCTTACCTTATACTTCTATTCCTTTCCGTTGTCCTTCTTCAGGTCTCCTGTGTTCACACAACTACAGGCAGCCTGCCGCCGATGGTTCTGTGTCTGGAACTGTGAAAGGTGAAACGAATAAGCTAGGGTCTCTGCCTGGGAGAAAATCTCCGGGGAGAATTGTTTTATGCGACACATCAAGAATCTAATTTGGATGAAAGGACCGAAATAGGTCCCGCGGGGCGTGTAAAAAGACCGAAACTGGCCATGGACTTAAAGTAGGTAACAGTTTCTGTTAACGGAGTTAGTTTAAAACACACTTGTCAAATATTAATTGGTCCAATTTAGAGTTAGGTAAATTGGGTGTACGTTACTAACGTGGGTGATATTTTAAACGGAGTGTAACTGTTTTTCAACCAATCAGAGGACGCCAAGTGTCCTCTCCAGAATGCCTCCCTCCCAAACTCTCTTTCTCGGCCAATAGGAAGTTGTGGTATTGTCACCGTGCGACGTGGGAGCTTTCACAACTTAGAGCTTTTAGTGTATGATGTCTAGCAGCGGAAGTCAAAATTCAAGGAACAAAATGCAAGTATCTTCGTCAGAAGAGAACATAATGTGTATGACTTACCATTTTCTTTAAGAGTAATAAACCGTGTCTGCTTGTAGAAGGTTGCCTGGACCATATCTACAATTTTTTTGAAATTCATAAAGTTTATCTATCAGGCCCTGCACCTGCAAAACCCCTTTAAATTGTATCCGACTAAAACCATGTATCGTACATATTCCCTTATGTGCATCCTGAAGCATCTTAAGGTTTTTATTCATAACAAAAATCGCAGTAATGGATCAATCAATACATATGGATAGTATAGATGTAGCAATGAAGGAATGTAAGTAATAATATGGTATTCTCATGGATATCGTCAGGCTTTAATCACTGATTGTCAAAGGAGTGACCACCTCAAGCAAACTCCTATTCAGTTCATAAGGGAGTTATTGTTGGCATTGACATGGTCAGTCACTCGCTTCAAAAGTAGGAATTTGTCTAAAAGTCTCTATAACATAATGCTGGGATTCTTTTCTTTTCTTGTTTTGGTGTTAGAACTAAATCTTTGCTAGTGCTAGTTAAATCACACTGCAGTACAGATCATTATTCCCGTACAGTGAACTATCCTTCCAGGTAAAGAAAAACTTCACTACGGGATCTCTTCGAGAATCAGAGTCACAGATCCAAGATTTCCATGTAAGTCGCAAGTGGTGTGCCTGTCTCCACAATGTTTACTCTGCACTTCAAATCTTCTTCTCTCTGCAATGTCAATCTTGTAATTCTTCTATCATTTGTTGTGCGCACTTTGATCACTTACCAAATGTTGCCATCTACAAAATATCTCCGAATATGAACTGGCATATATTTATTCTCTGTTCAGAATTTTCAATGTTTTGAGGATACTAAAGCTGTAACCATTAGAGCTACAGAGGTTTTGTTAACAGGCGAGCAGAAACCTTTCAGCAAAGTTTCATTTATTCAGACAAAAGTATATTACATACATTGATATAGTTTATTTCTACAACCTGTTAAAACTACAACCTCTATAGCACAAACTTATAATACCTCTATAGGCTACACATAAGAAACAACTGAAGTATGAAAACTGATAAGAACTACCTTACATTTTTAAGTTGCATCAGAGGCGACCACCTCAGTAGTGGGTTCAGTACTTTCAGCAGCAGCAGCTGGTGTGTCTTTTTGCTTGTCAGAAGCACCATTGGCTTGTTTGGCTTGTTCGGCTTGTTTGATCAACCTCATAATTTCTTCTTTTTTCTCTAGGAGGGGTGCTATTTTGGCATCTATCTTCTCAAGCTTCTGCTTCAGTTTTACAGGATCATTGGTCTTGTCCTTTTTTTCGGGTTTCTTCTTCTTCTCTTCCTTGTCTTTGCCTTTCTTCTCCTCTTTTGCTGACTTTTTCTCATCCTTTCCCTTCTCGGCTTTGGAATCCTTCTTTTCATCTTTGGAACCATTGTCTTCCACTTCAATCTCTCTTGAGCTCGTGTTAACCACACTTTTTTCCTCACTTTCCTTGTTCTTCTCCTTGTACTCATCCTTGCTGTTCTTTTCCTTAATTTCTTCCTTTGGTTCCTGATCCTTTTCCTTGTTCTTGCCATCTTTGCTCTTGCCCTTCTTCTCTTCTTTCGATTCCTCATTTTTCTCCTTCTTCTTCTTCTTGTTATCTTTCTCATCTTTGTTCTTATCTTTCTTCCCTTCCTTTAGTTTCCCAGCCTTCTCCTTTTTCTTGCTGCTATCTTTCTCATCTTTACTCTTCGCCTCCTTCTGTTCATCTTCTTTTTTATCATCTCCAACTTTCCCCTTCCCTTCCTCAACTTTCTTCTTATCCCCTTTTGTATCAGCGACTTCATCCTTCTCTTTTTTCTCTGATTTCCCATCTTTGTTTTCGACATCTTTGTCTTTCTTCTTCTTCTTTTCTTTCTTTTTGTCTTCTCCTTCTTTCAGCTCTTTGTCGACAGATTCATCCTTGTCTTTCTTTTCTTTTTTACCTTCCTTGTCTTTCTTTTCTTTTTTAGCTTCTTTCTCTGTTCCCTCTTCATCTGCAACATCTCCTTCTTCACTCTTCTTCTTCTTCTTCTTCTTCTTGTCTTTCTTTTTTTCCTTCACCTCGTCTTGTTCTCCATCTTTGTCCTTGTTTTCTTTCTTCTTTTTTCCTTCTTCATCTGCCTCTTTGTGTTTCTTCTCCTTGTCTTCTTTGTGCTTTGGCTTCTCTTTCTCAACAGATTTACTCTTCACTTCAAACTCCATTTCACTCTTCTTCTCTAACTTCTCATCTTCCATGGGTTCTTTCTCTTTGCTCTTGATCTTGACAAACACAGTTTCCTCAACCTTTTTTACTCCCTCCGCAACTGAATCAGGCTTCCCTTCCATTAACAACTCGCTTCACAAGAGGACCAAACAATGTCCTTTTGAATCCTGCAGAATATGAAGCAAGCATGCTTAAGCAAGTTGAAATGTATAATACAACAACAACAACAACGACGTATAGAAAACATTAACACAGACAGAACAGTGCCAGAAATGTAGGCCGATCGTCAAAATACACGAGTAGAACCGGCAACAAAAAAGGGCAACTTAATCTGCAAATGACAGTGATAAAATGCGGTGTATCGGTTTTATATCGAGATCGAACAAAATCCCGATTGATTCAAACTGATGGTAAATCTATAATAAATTTCTCAAAAGCATTAACAGCAGCAGACAAGGTTTTCCAGTTTCAGTAACAACTAGTTTGACACTCCTCCTCCCTCCCAGGTTCATTTTTCACAGGTCTGGTCTAATCTTATCTTATTCCAGATTTAAACAAATTCATACATACATTCGAAACTAAGATCAGAATGAAAGAAAAACATCTTACCGTAGCTGGCTGAATTTGATTGAATTGTCAGATAGAATGATCTGTCTCTGTGGTTTCAGAAGGATTGGCAGATCCAAGATGTTTCTTTGTTACTTCTTCGTCCTCCTTATTCTTGTTTCGTTCCAATCCATTTATAGAAAGTTCGGGCGGCGAATCAAATTCATATGCGTGTCGTGGCGCTATTTTGTGTGCACATGCATCTTTATCTCGTTGATTGACAGGTCGGTGGAAGATTTTCTAAGTTAGTTTTTGATACTAGCTAAACACGTCGGTCGAGATAACACTGCTGAGCACAGGGATCCGCGTCTACAGTGGGAAACCAAGCAAGTCGGCATACTCATGGATTATGTCGCATTGATGTTGGCAGACAGGCATGAATCATGATACTTTCTAAAGTTTGTGCTTTAGTTCGGTAGTAACCAACTTTCGTGGACACGGTCATTTGCAGTTTTAGATAATGAAACAGCAACACCCATCACTCATGTATTGCCGACTGCTAACAAACCAGCATGATGGTTTATTCCTAGAGGGTTAGGTGTTAGATGTACAACGCAACGGCGACGATAACATGTTTCAAGAAACCATGTGAACTTGGATCACCTTCCCATTAGCTCAGGTTCGACATGTAAATAATTGGTAGGTGATTTTTCTATCCAAGTCTTAACAGTTACTGGAATATACCGGACATGGGCTTCAAATTCCAAGAAGGCCAAGGTGATTGCAAGTTGGGAAAATATTAAACTTTAAAACAACCATCTTTCTGACTCCCACTAATCAATTTTGAATCCCTAGAAACACACAAGTCAGTGTCCGTTGAGAGACCCAATTCTAATCAAAGGAAACAAGGCCAACGAAAAGGCAGGGCAAGGCAAGACTAAGAAAGCAAGCCAGCAAATCTAACAAACTTAGAATAGTCACAAAAACCATAACTGCACTTTTCAAGGAAAACTTCTTCCCCATGGAAAAGTTTAACCAGATTATAAACTGTACTTCATATTTTCACTGCCCATCATTTACTAGAACCAAACTTGAAAAAATACACGCAAAAAATAAGACAGAAAATAGAATCTCTATATGCGAGAGATTGACGTAAAGCAGATTAAACACCAACTGTTTGACCAGTAATAAATCTCAATAGAATCTCTGTATACAAATACGAGAGATCGACATAAAGCAGACCAAACACCGACTGTTTGACTAATAAAGAACAACATCATAATCGTTTTACATCGTACCGAAAAGCCAAGTTTATGCATTTTGTTTGCATCACAAATTATAAGTAACTACACAAACAGTAATCGATGACAGTACCGAAAAGCCAAGTTTATGCATTTTGTTTGCATCACAAATTATAAGTAACTTCACAAACAGTAATCGATGACCTATAACATAAGGCCGGTGTTCGCTGAAAACAGTAAAAACAATAAAGAGTTATATCTTTAAATCCTAAGCTGCAATCAGATATGTTTTGTAGCATAACTTAAATTAACTCATAAATACAATTGAAGCTTCACTTGATTGATTTAGTTTGTCGTAGGTGCTACTAACTTTCAGAATAAGAGGACGAACCTTCACCAGATGACTGGCTTTCTTCTTGTAACTTCTTTGCCTCTTCATATGCCCATTCAAGACCTGAGCAATAATGCAGGGGTGGATTAAACCTGCTGTCATTGATGTCATCAGCCAAGAATGCACCATTTTCAATCAAGAATCTGACTGCTTTCTTGTTTCGCTCTTTAGCTGCACTATGCAGAGGAGTCCCTAAATCAAGATGAAGAAGATAATCAGAGCCAATCAACTCAGCAACAAAAAGAAAAACTATTAGCAATAGTGATATCTACTTACAGCCACATGCACCCTTTGTCCTAGCATCAATGTTTGCTCCATTCTCAAGCAATTCATCCATGACCTTAAGATGCCCTCCCTTCGCAGCAAGGTGGAGCGGAGTCATACCTTGTGATCTTGGACCCCAGGAAAGAATATTGACATCCAGCCCCTCACTCAAAAGTCGCTTCACCTATTAAAGGAGACAACAGAAGAAAGTAGAGTTAATAAGCAAAAAATAGCACCAAAGAGAAATTAAGAATATCAGTAAGAGCAAGTGAAGAAGAGAAGACACGATGAACATCACTACAAATATTTTGTTTAGGACAACTTTCATCCACCCTACTTGGGGTGCTGTCGTGGAGTTGTATAATAGCATAAAAAAAAATTGACTGAAAATAGCCTATTTGTGTTGAATTGAGAGATGCTAACTAGTAGATTCAATAGCTCCAGCTTGGACAACACATACTTTTTGATTTCTAGCATCAGTAAATAAGAAATAACACGTTGCAAATGTAACAGCACCACACAGTTCCCACAAACCATGAGTTAAAGAAATTAGACTAGACAGATAACGATTTACTAGCACTCATTTTAGTATTTTGTAAAATAACTATAGACAGGGCCAAAAGGTATTCTAAAGATATTTAAATAGAGTAATCCGTGAAGGGATCACTAAGCCATTAAAATACATTGCTTTGAGGCTGGAGTTTTAAGCTTAAGCTGAACCTGGTAACCAAAAACTTAACACCTTTCTAAGATTTTTTCAACTCATGGAAAGCAATCAAACCTATTAATGAGATAATACTGCCACGGGGTAACTATACGATAAGTCGATAATGATTTTATTAGCTATCAATTAAACGCTGAAATCAACAGAAAAACCAATAAGAAGAGAAGTCAATCAGTTACTAACCTCGCGCAAATCACCTTTCCGAGCACCAACATGTAACGAACTCCAACCTCTATCATCAATATCAACATCAGACCTAGATGTCCGTCTACTGGACAAATTTCGCTTCAGCGAGCGACCCTTTTTTTCTTCCAGCATTGATTTATCCAAATTTTTACAACACAAAACCAGATGAAACAAACTCTCTTCAATTTAAAGCGTTTCTACGAGAATAACAATTTCAAAAACCCTAAAAATGTCTCTTGAGACACAAATTCGACGATCTAAACGTGAACAATAAAGAAGAAATAAATTTAGCGAGAGGAATGATTACCCATGCCGTATGGTGCAATAGGGTTCAAACCAGGTCCAAGAACACGAAGATTTTCAGAAATTGAGATTGAAGATGAAACAGACGAAGCAAATCGATATAACGAAAAGATAATCATCATGAAAAAAAAAATCTAGATTGTAAAAATGAGATAATCAATTGGAAGCCGAGGTGAAGTAACACCCTAGATCGGAGTAAATTGGATGAGAATTTGGCGGGAACATCGAGAATTACAAGTCTTGCGAAAGGAATAAAAGTAAACCCTAGATATGAAAGCAAATCCTCTCGTGGTGTGTGTGTTGCGTTGAAGTAAGGCAATAAATCAGATTATCGTTAGTATTTATACTCCTCGACAGTCAAAACGAGATTTTTATGCGACTTGTTTTGGATATTCATCCTAAACACCCTGATATTTTTATCATATTTCAAATACCCCTTATTTTCCAATATTCATAAGGCTATTCACTATGGATGAGAGAGAAATCATCCCAACAGGGTTTCTCCAGCGCCCCTCCCGGACGCCTGTTTGCTATGGAGGAACCCTTGGAGCGAGGAAAGCTATCTCGCTCAGCGAGGAAAGCTATATCGCTTCACCTGAGCGATATAGAGTATATCGCTTGACCGGTCAACTGCGGTCAACACGAGATAGCTTTTCTCGCTTTTATCGGTCTTTACAGAACGAATCACAGACGATGCAGATTTAGCAATTTGTAGTAATTGAGAAATTGGCAGATCTAAATCAGATTTAGGGTTTACGAATTTAGTAGATTCAACCTTCATATCAAATCCATCGTATTTACTAACAAGACACTGAAAACTCTTACAATTAACATAAGAAGACCAAGAAACAGCAGTATCAGGAAAGGAAGAAGGAAACGGATTGTTGGTTTTATACGAAGAAGGAATCGGTTTTGACGGAGTCGGTGTAAAACAACGACGACGAGGTAAAGGATGACAACCACGAAGGATAAGAGATTCAGAGAGTGAAGTATCAAAAGGGCAAAGTGAGTAAGGTGTATAATTTATATAACGATGTAGAAGTTCAGGATGATCATGACAAGCTGAAGCAATAGGTGAAATGTGAGCATAGAGTAAGAGATCTGATGGGATTTTGAAGGTTTGTTTTGTAGTGATGATGATAAATGGTAGAGTGAGAGTATGTTTGTAGCTACCATTGCTAGTAAAAGCAGTAGATTTAATCCCATTCCGATACCCATTTTCTCTCTTCGCCTCACTCACTGGCTGTTACTGTGTTTCTGCTTCTTTGCTCAGCTTCTTTCAGATCTATCGATCTGTGATAACTTTAGTCTAGAAGGATCACGGATTTTACAGGGAAGTATAGCTCAGATCTGTGGTGATCAAATACTTGAAGGGAAAAAAAGGTCAAACTCGCTTTCTGTAGAGCGAGATAGAGTATCTCGCTAAAGTGCAAGCGAGGAAAGCTTCCTCGCTTTTTGAGCGATACAGCCTTCCTCGCTTTCCTCCCAGTTCCGGGAGGGACACTGTGCTTTCGCAGTGGGCGTGAGGGAAGAGGAGAGAGAGGGGAGTATAGGCGACGGAAATCTGTCGCTTTCATCCGTAACTTTGATCCATAGTGAACAGCCTAAACACCGGACCTAACGGGGGATCACTAGGAAAGCACTGTGGTATGGTGCACTTCTTGGTTGAAATGCCGTGAAATTCGCTACATTTCAGCCAAAAGCCAAGTTGTGGCTGAAACAAAGTGTAGACCTTTGGGATTCAGCCCTTGTCTAGGTGGGTACTCGGTATTTGCCAAAAAGTATATATTTTATTTTGTTTAAGATATGCGGCGAGATTTTATTGGTTGGCAGTATCTGGTGGGTACTCGGTACTCGTCTACTTTTTAGGCGATTACTGAGTATCTGCCTGATCGCAGCCAAGGACCATAGTGCTTGCTTTTTTTCACTTTTTGGTATTTTAAACATAGTGCCAAATATAACAGCACCATAGTGCTTGCTCTCCATAGTGCTTGAGAGTTCGCTCTATAGAGAGCTAAGGTTTCTCCTAAATTAGGGTTTATGTGTTGAATTTGGCATAGAAAGAGTGTAGAGGATACACTCATATTCAATGTGGGACTATATTGTATTCAATTCGATACAATTTCATTAATGATCTAATTTATATGGGCAGCAATACATTAGCACGATTAGCACTAAGTCACTAACATTGCATGCTAAACAGACTCCTAACTAATAGGACCTTACAACTCATGACTAATAACTTGTTAGAAAACCCTCAAGACTAGGAACCGCTAATATATTACCGTACACTGTTAACAGAGTAAGTTGTGTGGATACAACTCACATAGGACAAATACATGACCAATTCTAACACCCGCCTTTAGATAAAACTCGAACATCCTCCCTTAAACTAAAAATTCACAAGATCAAATTTTGCGATGCCTTTTAACCTAGATCATTTTCGCAACTGCAACTCGAGCATCTTTTTAAATCTTTTGCGAAGAAGAACAAAGTTTCTAATGAACTTTTATAACAAGCATTGCTTGTTTTCCCTGCTTCATGTTGATTGATGTTTTTCTCGTAAATCATCAACGAAGAATTTTTCGGGTTTCATTTTCGGAGTCCGAGACTCCACATGACATACCTCTTCATTTTGGTTGTCTGGTGATAAATTTTTATCACAAAAAAACTCATCAACAAGATCGAACGCATTGTTATCATCTGCTTGTTAATCTAGAAAATAAAACCGAACTGATGCACCGCAACCAGCAAATGTCTTCCCATACATATCAAAAAAGTCTCAGGTACTTTGCAAATCACCCAGCCTCCATTGATATAAATATTGATTGTGTGATATCAATTATATGCCTAGCCAACACGTAAACATAACCTACTTCTTGTGTAGATTTTGAATGACACCATAAGCATTCTTTAATACCTCGAGCACTTAGCAACGACGAGTAACTGTTGAACTTTCTTCACTGTAACTCCTGGCTCCAACATCAGCTTCAAACTCTACCTAAGATACATATTGATACTTATTACAGCATTACTAGGTTGAACCCACTAAGCGTTGGTATATCAAGTTTAGTTGTCAAAAAAACTCGTTCACTTGAACACGTTTACTAAAGTCGGACTTCATTAGGTTAGACTTTGGATGTAGAAGATGGTTTTTATGATGTAGAACATTAACTGAAGATTTGAAGATGATTGAAGAACAGCATACATATTATACTTCATACAAATATTAGTCATCTAGACACACGATTCCAATTTATCTTTATCTCTAAGCTGAAAAGATATATATAACTTAATACTTGTTGATATTAGTAAATCTACTTGATCACTTGTTGATCAAAATGTCGTACGGAATTACTTTTATATAAAGTTGTATGACCATAACACTTGAAGTTTTCTATTTTATACTTCATAGTGTTTGTTGAACTTTGTTATATAATGTTCTCAAATTTTGTATTTTACCAATAGTTGTGGTATGTACTATATTTAAGTATTATACGTAAATCATATGTTCATTTGGTGAATGGTGTGTGAAGTATGATTATCGAATAAATGTCATGGGATTATGAATGTCCGTGGAGACGAGAGAACAAGGATTTTTATCCAAGTTATCATATTTACAGTCAAGGGATTGTTAGTGATCTTTCTTAATCTCTACGCATATTGACCATGGCTAGGGTTCCATTTCATGGACTAGTATTTAATTTCTTGACTTAGGAATCAATGATCAACGTAGAAATTGAACCCTATGGGTTAGGTATCGATTTCCTATGTTAGGCGTCAATATCTCTATATGTATGGGAATCAAATACTAAAGCTAGGAATTGATTACTCAAGCTAGGTATCGATTTCATATGCAAGGTATTGATCTCTCTTCTTGGGAATCAAATACCAGATGCTAGGAATCGATTACTTAACTTAGGAATCGATTACCTTAGGCAGAAATTGATTACTCTTGGTATCGATTAGTCTTGCCAAGGAATCGATCTCTTCTCATATGAATCAATCTCTCATGGTAAGTAATCAATGTCTACCTTTAGTTATAGGTTGTTCAAGCTAAGTGTCTATATACTTATATACCATTGATGTAGACTTGTATATGTAATGTGTGTAAAACTATTAAGATGATTCGTACTTGTTATAGCATAACTCGGTTGAACCCACTGGCGTTGGTATGTCAA